>CADCXT010002462.1:0-10455 GCA_902806775.1 Microtus agrestis
TGCTCCTTGGTCTGGATATGGAGGGGGAGGAGGGGGGAGGAGTGGGAGGAGGGGAAGGGAAATGGGAGGCGGGGAGGAGGCAGAAATTTCTTTTTTCCAATATAAAAAAACTAAAAAAAAGAGGATAGCTTACAAACTTTTGGTTGGATGTCCAATGGTTAAAGCTGTAGTGATAATATTCTTATGGGAGATGTTGAGCTGCTAGGTAAAATTCTTACAAAAAACAGTTTCCAATAGAGAGCTTAAAACAGCTGCCTAACAGGTACTCAAGCAGGTAAAGTATAAATCAACAGATAAAGTATACAATAATCAACAAATACAGTATATTAATTATAATTCAGCTATGGCAAGTGTGTATATTAGATGTAAAACTTATTATACAACAGCTTTATAAAACATGCTGCTTATGGCTAAATCTTCTCAGTTTTGCTAGTTAAGATATTAAACTCTTAATTTAAACCAGTAGCCTGTCTGATATAAAAGGACAGGATAGAATCTGGACAATGGTTTAACAAATTATTGATTATGATATCAATGTTTCTTATGCTAAACAGTAGATTCATTGATAATTTTTTTACTATTTTTTTCTTTTTTTTTTTTTTTTTTTTTTTTTTTTTTTTTTCAAAAACAAAAAGGGGTGGGGGGGGGATGACCATTACCAGCGGGGACAGTCTCCCCAGGATTCATTGATCTCTAGGGGAAACCCCAGATCCCCTCCCTCTACAAAGGCAGGCAGCTATCACAGGAGAGCACCAGTCAGAGTCATCCTTGGTGTCAGACCAAAGGAGAAAAGACTGAGACAAGGAGAGACCCTCCTCTCGAGTGGTGAAGCAATCCACCTCTCCTGGGAACAAAGGGGGTCCATAACTCCCCTGAGTGTGGAACAGGCCTTTTAATATTGATTCCTGGACATTTAATTCAAAGGCCAAAAACAATGGTCTTTTCCCAGATCACTGCTACTATTTATGCACCTGTACCTTGCTAAAGTTATAGCAAAAAATCCCTTAAAGGATTTTATGCTAAATTTTACAAATGACTCTTCCAATGGAGGAACTGCATATATGGCTAACAATAATAAAAATTATGGAGCATAACAAGGCTCCTTCAAAGCATCTCATAAAAGTTGCCAGCAGATCCTGATGCAAAAGGATCTGGCTTAATGACACCAAGCTTACCTTTGATAAGACATGGTGAAAAAGCCCCTGCAATGCATTATGAAAGAACCTGACCTGTATATATATTTGGGGTCGAGGATGTGTTTGTGCTTTTTTCACAGAAAGAAAATAAATTCTGGACGTGATGTCGAGGCTGCAGACACAGAGGAGTTCCAGACTTCCAGAGATGATTGAGGAGAGGTCCTTGGTCCGGTCTTCCCTGCCCCCAAGGAAAGAAGTGCCTGCTAACAAAACCAGCTACACCACTCTGCAGGGTGTCATCCTGCCTCCAGAGTCCAGGGAGACCCGGCTGATATAAGTGCCAGGATATGCTTCATGTAGCTGAATCCAGCTCGCCTCACCCAGGTTCCCCCACCTGTCCTGGAGCACAAATGCTAAACTGCTTCTGCAGCTTGAACTCTGGTCTGCTTTGGAGCTGAGTTGCAGACTAAACATCAGACTGCTTTAAACTTTGGGACACAGAACTCATTTTAATTAAAATATTAACCTCTCTTCACTTAAGAAGGGGGAAAATTGGGGGTTCCTGTCACTGTTGCTCAGAGACTGGAACTGGTGGTATTTGATAACATCAATGTATGTCATTGTACTCCTACTGAAATTGTTCTAATGATATTTGTAACTGCTTATAGATGTTGGGAAAAGTTTGACACATGCTGTAAAGTGTTTGGGTTTAATGATGTTAAAAATTTTAGATTTTGATCCCTTTTACACTGCCCTAATTTTTGGCAGGCAGCACATGTAACTTTATGTGGAGTAGGCACTTAGGAAGGAGGACATACCATAGGCCAGACTAAAAGGTGAATACTGGGTTGGGAAAAAGCCCTTTCTTCTTGTCTGGAGATGGAGTTTTGGTGCCAAAATTATATCATTATATCTTTTGTTTGAGGAGCTCCTCACAGTCTTTTCATTAATGATAGATGCAGGGGCCCAATGACGGGAGTTAGTGTGGATCCTCGCCTGAATAGCACACCATACAGAGGTTGTAGAAACCGGCTCAACATGGCATGGTACAGGTATGAGGGAGCTCTCCACATGGCCTAAGACAGGGTACCTTGTGATCTGCTTACTTTAATCCTGCTAGATGCCTTTTATTTGATTAGCTCCAAGGACAGGAGACTTATGGCAGGATAATCCCCCAACCTAAGGCAGGGCCCTGGGAACCCTAGGACACACCCAGTTGAAGCTGTTAATGGAGAAAAATAAAATAAATAAAATAAAATGTGAAAAAAGAATCATATTAGTGTAAATCTGCCTTACATTATATACAATACACACGAGTGTGAATATAAATATACACATATAAATGAAAATTTCTCACCTGGGCTGGCAATGCGCCCCTCAAGACTGATAGACCATCAATCACACCTCTAACACCGAGCATGAAAATCCTCTTGAGTTGTTGTTGGTCAAGGTTGTTCAAGACACTCTCAAAAGGTTATAGGCTAAAAGTCCCTATTGATGAGGACACCATGTCCTGTCCTTCCCATGCAGAACCTGGAAGATACAAGCTGAATTTGACCTGAAAGCTCTCTCCCTCCAGACTAGCTTACATGGTACCAGGAGATACTGTGCAAACTTCCAAGGGAGGGAAGCAATCATTAGCCCTCCCCATGTACTGATCTAAGGGACACATCTACAACACAGCTCCCATACGTAAGGCTCAGGGGTCATATAGGAAGAAGGGGTGGAAAGACTATAGGAGTCAGAGGCCATGAAGCTTCCTCTGAGGTTATGTATCCTAGAAATGTCAGAAGGAACTGCAATTATGAAATCTATCAACAGAGTTTCCTGAACATGAACGACACCAGCACACATCCTTACATGAGAAGGGGAATAATTATGGAGTCCCACGTTCTTACAAAGGACTACAGGCTACTAAGAAATGCTGAGAGCAGGAGAAATAGAGTTTCCCAGGGAAGAGCCCCCAGTTGACTATCCAATAGCAAGCAGTCAGATCTGAAAAAATATACAGAGAAGTTAAAAAGTGTATTATAGAATGCACTGTTTGTATTTATGTATAACAAACAATTCCCATTTTATGAAAGAAAATGAGACCATGATTTAAAAGAGAGCATGGGGTGAATGGGGGTGCCAGAGTGATGTAGAAGATGTGTAATTATTTTTTAGTGTCAAAACTAAAAATAATTATATAGAAATTACAGAAAAACCATTGCGATAAAACCCTTGGAAGTAGGAAGAAAGTTGTTAGTCATATTTAAAGAGGTGCAATAGAAGTTCTCAAAAATTACATCTAAATTTTTCTGATATGAGCCCCTTGGTATAAAAAACGGAAGTCGCTGGAAGCAGTGCTGGTGGGAAATGAAGACAGAACCAAGAAAGGAAGCTGTGAATCCAGCCCAGATGAGAAACCACTAGGGAAGTGGAGCAGGGAGTTGGGTGGTGGGAGGAGCTATGTCTGAGTGATGTTTATTGCTTGTTTGCTATTTTTATGTCTGTAATTTGAGGCAGAAGAAGCCTCTCTGAGATTTTACTATCATCACTCATGGCCTCTCTGCATTTACTGGTAAATTCATCTTTTATCAGATGTCCTTAATTCTCTGAGTGAGATTGCTCTTTGTTTCTGTCCAGTTATCTCTGATGTTTCCTGCACCACCTTTGTAACTGTGTTGTGCTGTTCATAGCCACCTGCTTCCTACTGGTCTGAAAGGAAATGACAGTTGTAAAGGTCAACTAGAAAAATCAGTTGTAGTGATTGTTTCCTCACTTGTGTGGCCAATTGGTGGGGTTGTTTTTTTTTCTTTTTTTTGATATTTTATTTTATTTATTTTATTTTTCTCCATTAACAGCTTCAACTGGGTGTGGGGCAACAGGACCATTCCCAGCACAACCATGGGTGTGGGGTTCCCCCCAGTCTCCCTAGGGCGATGGTTCCTGCAATGATCTCTAGGGGGAAAAGTCTCCCAACAGATCCCCTCCCCCTCCCATACAAAGGCAAGCAGCTATCATGTGGAGAGCACCAGTCAGAGTCAACCATGGTGTCAGACCAAAGGAGAAGGGACTGAGACAAGGAGAGACCCTCCTCTCGAGTGGTGAAGCAATCCACCTCTCCTGGGAACAGAGGGGTGCCCGATGACTCCTAGGTCGAGTGGGGACCAGGCCTTTTTTCTTTCCCCCTTAGGCGTCCTAGGGTTCCCAGGGCCCTGCCTTAGGTTGGGGGATTATCCTGCCATAAGTCGCCCGTCCTTGGAGCTCCTCAAATAAAAGGCATCTAGCAGGATTAAAGTAAGCAGATCACAGGGCACCCTGTCTTAGGCCATGTGGAGAGCGCCCTCATACCTGTACCATGCCATGTTGAGCCGGTTTCTACAACCTCTGTATGGTGTGCTATTCAGGCGAGGATCCACACTAACTCCCGTCATTGGGCCCCTGCGTCTATCATTAATGAAAAGACTGTGAGGAGCTCCTCAAACAAAAGATATAATGATATAATTTTGGCACCAATAACTCCATCTCCAGACAAGAAGAAAGGGCTTTTTCCCAACCCAGTATTCACCTTTTAGTCTGGCCTATGGTATGTCCTCCTTCCTAAGTGCCTACTCCACATAAAGTTACGTGTGCTGCCTGCCAAAAATTAGGGCAGTGTAAAAGGGATCAAAATCTAAAATTTTTAACATATGCATTAAACCCAAACACTTTACAGCATGTGTCAAACTTTTCAGTTGGTGGGGTTGTGTGCAATATACAAACCAGAGCCTCTCAGATCTAAGTTGGCAGATTTGATATAGGTATGCATGGGATCAGCCATGTTCATCATGTTTGGTTATTAATTTACATAGTAAGGGAGCAATGGTTATGGATTTATCCCATTGTAAATATTACCAAGGTGAAAAGTATCCATAGTTGAAATGATCAGCATCATGATAAGGAAAAGATGAAAACATTTTAATATTATTTTTTAAGAGATTGCAATGTAATGACATCATATCTTCCTTTTCTTTTCTCCCTCCAAACCCTCTCATATACCCCTCCTTTCTATCTTTCAAATTCTGTGCTTCTTTTTAAATCAGTTTTTATTACTGCCGTTGCTGCTGGTTGTGGTGGTGGTGGTGGTGTCGTGTCGTGTGTGTGTGTATGCATGTGTGTTCCTAAGAAATAAATTCAACCAACATTGAATGTTATTTGTACATGTTTATATGTTTTCAGGACTGATCATTTGATACTGAACAATCAGTAAGTTAACACTTCCCCGAGGAAGACAATGGCTCTTGAATTGAGCATTCCCAAGTTGCCTACAGGTTTTTCTGTAGGGATGAGACATCCAGCATTCACTGCTCCACCCATCAACCAGGCCACATTGTCATGTCTATTGCTCTTTTTCTTCTTCATCTCAGGTGTAGGCAGTAATGTTGGTGGGATTTCTGTGTGTGGCTTCTCATAGACCCAAGACACATAATCTCAGATTAAACTCCCTGGGCTGGCTCTTACAATCATTCTACCCCCACACTCCCAATGATTCTTGAGCCTCAGATAAGGGGGTTGTATTATAGATGTATCCAAACTGGGCTCCAACTCTGCACTTTGACTGCTTGTGGCTTCCTGTAATGGTCTCAGTCAGTTTCAAAGACAAGTTTCCAGTGCTGAGGACAACCTTTCAGACCAGTGAGTGGGTGCCATCCAGCGGCAGGGTGGAACATCCTGGAAAGGAGCACTGGGCCCCTTCAGCTCCTGCTGCAGGGGCTTCTTTGTCCCACACATCCCTGCCTCCTCCAAGCCTGTCTTATTGTCTGCGAGGTCCTTGGCCCAGGAACAGTTCCTGCTCCTGCACTGAGGCTATCCACTGAGAGGGGTGAGTGTGTGACTGCCTGTCCTGAGGGGACTACAGGGCACCTCCAGCTCCTGCTGCAGGGGCTTCTTGGTTCCACATGACCCTCCCTTCCCCCCAAGTTCACCCTTTTGTCTGCAGGGTCCTTGGACCTCCAAGAGCCTTGTCCCTGTGCTGAGGACAACAATTCAGACCTGAGAGTGGGTACCATCCCGGGGCAGGGAAGAAATTCCAGGAAAGAAGAACAGAGCCCCTTCAACTCCTGCTGTAGGGGCTTTTTCATTCCACACGACCCTGCCTCCCCCAAGCCTGTCCTATTGTCTGTGAGGTCCCTGGCCCAGGAACAGTGCCTACCCCTGCACTGAGGCTATCCACCCAGAGGGGTGAGTGAGTGCCTGTCCTGCAGGAGGGTAGTGCAGGGCACCTTCAGCTCCTGCTCTAGGAGCTTCTTGGTTCCACATGACCTTCCCCTCCCCTCAAATTCACCCTTTTGTCTGCGGGGTCCTTGGACCTCCAGGAGTCTATGTCCCTGTGCTGAGGACAACCATCCAGAATGGTCCTTGGCCCAGGAACAGTTCCTGCTCCTGCACTGAGGAGATTTTCCCAGAGTCAGTCACAGCATAGATTGGACCAATATGCCAAAACTCTCCTGGCTGCATTTGAAGGAAAAGATGGGCAGCCTTCCATGCAAGAATTCCTCTAACAACCTGAAAGGCAGCATGACAACACCAGATTCCAGGGATCACTCAACAAGAAGACTTGAACACCCTATTCCAGAAGAAGTAGTAAAAATCAACTTTAAACATAACATTATGAAAATAATAGAGGACCTTAAACCAGATGTGAAAAACTGCTGTAAAGAAATGGAGAAGACAAACAAAAAGGTAGAAAAAAATAAATAAATTTCTCAAAGAAACCCAAGGAAACCAAAATAAAGCAATAAAACAGGTAATAAAACCAGTTCAAGACTTGAAAAATGAAATGGAGGAAATGAAGAAAACACAAACCAAGAAAAGGCTGGATATGGAAAATCTGGGTAAATGAACAGGAAATACAGAGACAAACATAGCCAACATAATACAAGAGATAGAAGAAAGAATCTCAGACACCGAAGATACTATAGAGGAAATAAAATTATTGATTAAAGAAAATAACAAATCCAACAAATTCTTAACACAAAACATCCAGGAAGTCTGGGACACCATGAAAAGACCAAACCTAAAAATAACAGGGGTAGAAAAAGGAGAAGAATTACAGCTCAAAGGCCCAGAAAATATATTCAACAAAATTATAGAAGAAAACTTTCCCAACTTAAAGGATATTCCTATGAAGGTACAAGAAGCATACAGAACACCGAATAGACTGGATCGAAAAAAGCATCCCCTCACCATATAATAATCAAAACACAGAACATACAGAATAAAGAACAAATATTAAGAGCTGCAAGGGAAAAAGGTCAAGTAACATATAAAGGGAAACCTATCAGAATTACACCTGACTTCTCAATGGAAACCATGAAAGTAAGAAGGACTTGGATCGATGTGCTTCAGACACTAAGAGACAATGAATGCAAGCCCAGACTACTATCTATACCCAGCAAAGTTTGAATTCACCATCAATGGAGAAAACAAGATATTCTAGGACAAAAGCAGATTTAAACAATATGTTGATACAAACCTAGCCTTACAGAATATACTAGAAGGAAAACCACAAACCAAGGAGGCTAACAACACCCATAGTAACAGAAGGATCTAACAACCCTCCACCAGCACAACTCAAACACTACCCCCAGAAAAAATAACCAGAGTTAACAACCACTGATCATTAATATCACTTAATATCAATGGACTCAATTCACCTATAAAAAGGCACAGGTTAAGAGAATGGATATGAAAACAGGATCCAACATTCTGCTGTTTACAAGTGATGTGGGAGTGATTTCTTACTAATAAAGAAACTGCCTTGGCTCTCATAGGACAGAAAATTAGGTAGGCGGAGTAGACAGAACAGGATTCTGGGAGAAGGAAGCTGAGTAGGAGTTGCCATGATGTTTCCATGCCAGGCAGACGCAGGCTAGAATCTCCCTGGTAAGCACACCTTGGGGTGCTACACACCTTATAAGAAATGGGCTAGTCCATGTGCGAGAGTTAGCCGAGAAGAGCTAGCCAACAATGGGCCAGGCAGTGTTTAAAAGAATACAGTTTCCATGTAATTATTTCGGGTATAAAGCTAGCCACGTGGGCGGCTGGGTGCTGGGGACACAACAGCCCGGCCGCCACTCCATCAACAGAGTGGCACCCAACGTGCTAATGAACTCCACGTAAAACCCGAGAGGGCTTAAAAAGGACACAGAAAGAATTTAAGACAGCTTTTTGCTGTTTATGGGTTGTGTACAGCGAAGAAATTGTCCTGATTCAACAACAGGAAAAAACTGGCTGTTTTAAAATGACTTTCTGGGCTGTGCCGCCATTAAGATCTCTGTCTGGCTCCTGCAGCAGGAACTACCGTAATTACTGTGATAACAGCGCAGTTAAGGTTTTGACTGGGCAGAACACAGGCCGTACCGTATTACCCCTACATGATGCAACTTAAGTTTTTAAGAAGTGCTCCTGGACATTAAAGAATTACAGATTCACAATAAAACAGATTCAGACAGACCAATAAATGGATCATAATGTTGGATGAATGTACGTAGGCTTGACAGAGAGAAAAAATATAGAGAGAAAGAATAAAGTTAATGCCCTTAAAAAAGGGGGAGGGGTAAGGTCTTTAAAGAGACAGAGTACAGATGGTTATAGATTAAGAGAAATAAAGAAAAATAAGCCACGTAAAAATGGAAAATTCACAGAGAGTCTGGATCCTTTGTATTATTGTGTTTTCTTTAAAATTTTTGACTGTGAAGGAGCTAAGTACAGACAGACATTTCATTATATGGGCTGCCAAGTGGAACCAGAATGGATCTCATGAGGGTATGACTTCAGAATTTGGGTCTAAGGATATGATGCTTCGGAAAGGGTCTTCTTTTGTTTTCACAGAGGATGAGACCCTGTGGATTTCTTCTATTCCGATTTGGTATGATAGACCACGCCCTCCTGAAAGGTTGCTGTGAACACCCTCAAAAAATTACTTCACTCAACTGCCAACTGAGATGACCCTGGCACACAGGTTACACCACAAAAGATCTAATTAACGACGCCCCCATTCAGCAGGAAGCAGTTTGGAGAGAAAAACTGTGCCCATGTTCCCAAAATATTGTTTATAAATGTTCTTTTACATTTAAAGGGGGATATGATATAGATATGAATAATTTGCATTGGTATGGATTTTAAGGTCAATTTTGTTACATGTATATGTATTTCTGATCTTGATTAAATATTGTGATTGTGCAGTTCATTTAAAAATGTAACATATATAGGTTGTTAATGGATAATCATCAATAATGGTCAAGCTTGTAGTCATGTTAGTTAGATTTTTTAGATGCACATAGATATATTTCAGATAATGCATTCTTCATATCTCTCAAAGACTGCAGAATATGGCATTTAAATGTTTTAATAACTTAGGGTTTTTCATGACAATGAGACACGTCTGCTCCTGGCAGCACCAATCTACTTCGAGAGGAAGATGGGCATCGAAGAGGATCATTATGGAGTTTGATAGCCATTTGGGCAAGAAACTGCTCTTGCCTGGACTGATGCATAAACTGGACACAAAGAACCCGCAGAGAGAGGACTGCTGAACTTGCCTAAAGGTGAGATGGTCTTTTGGGGTTCCTGATTCATGAAAAAGTCTACGAGACATTCTGCAGGACACAGCCGAAAGTGACTGAACTGTCTTTGAAATTTCCTGCTTCATGGAAATGTCTGCTGGATACTGTGGGCCTGAAGGCTGAAGATAGATGCCCCAATGGTACAAAACAACTTTGGGTGACTGTCCAGGCAGCGAGATGTCTCTGTCATTTCTAGAGCATTTGATTTCTTGTTTACTTAGGTAGTCTTATATCCTTCTGGAGTCTTTGATGGAGTTGAAGAGTAGTTAGTTATAGTTATAGTTTTCCTTAGTTATGATAAAAGATAAAGTAGATATAAATATTGTAACTGTAATTCTTGCTTGATGACTGTTTTGTTATATGTAATTTTACTATGTCAAAGTTAAAGCCTTTCTTTTTTGTTTAAACAGAAAAAGGGGAAATGATGTGGGAGTGATTTCTTACTAATAAAGAAACTGCCTTGGCTCTCATAGGACAGAAAATTAGGTAGGCAGAATAGACAGAACAGGATTCTGGGAGAAGGAAGCTGAGTAGGAGTCGCCATGATGTTTCCATGCCAGGCAGATGCAGGCTAGAATCTCCCCGGTAAGCACACATTGGGGTGCTACACACCTTATAAAAAATGGGCTAGTCTAGGTGCGAGAGCTAGCCGATAAGAGCTATCCAATAATGGGCCAGGCAGTGCTTAAAAGAATACAGTTTCCATGTAATTATTTCGGGTATAAAGC
>CADCXT010002464.1:0-182394 GCA_902806775.1 Microtus agrestis
TTTAAATTGTTCAGAGTGTGGAGCCTGAACCTGAAAGACATAAGGATAAGAAATGTGAAATGCAAAAAGTTATTCTAGTCTGTGTCCCGTTTGAGCTTTAGTCAGAGATATATGTGAATATTAGTAAATGATATTTTTTATTAATCTTGCAAACATGTGGAGTGATTTCTTCCTAGGAAGTCATATTAATTCTAGAACTGCTGTCCTTCTAGTATTTTAGAATTTTTGACACTATCTATTTCATCTTGAAATAAGAGGATTTGGTCCCTGTCTTCTCCTCTCCTGAGCAATGACCTTGTCCTACATTACACCTTTAAAATCTTTAAATGATTCTACACCAGTTTCAAAGTTATAAATTTGAGTTATGAAACTGAATATCCATTGCAGGTAAAGGAAAAGGAAAAGGATTTGCATGTGGAGAGTGGTTTCTACCTCAGTCTAGAGTAGAAGCAACAATTTTGAATGTGCAGTGCACAGGAAAATAAGGCTGCTGGAGAAACAATTATGAAAAAGGACCTGATTGTAGTTGGAGAGCAACTTCTTTACTTTCTAGAATTTGTTACTTGGTTTCTTTTTAATGAAGACAGACCTGACTGGTAGGTGCACTATTTGGGAAGATCAAAGAGATGCCACGTATTCACTGAAGGTAAAAAATCCCAAAACATTATATGTAAGCCACAACCTCATGATGATATACATATGAATAGAAATGGATGAATTGAACATGTAAAATCTATCTAGGAATATGCCTGAGGCATTTAAAAAATGCTGATGTGATTATATAGTTTGGGTGTGACTATTTGGGTCTAGGCAGCCAATAGATGAAAGTGTAGTCTAGTCCCCATTTGCATGACACCAAATGTTTGGCTACTAAGTCCACATAAACCCTAAGAAAGTTTAAAACAAGGGGTTATAAAATCACAAAAATGAAAGTCAATTGCAGCTTTCAATAATAAAAACACTCCTCATCAGAAAAGGATTACAGATACACAGTAAAAACATCCAGATAAAAAGGCCTCTGAGTGGGTGATAGTTTATTTGATAAATGTCCATGGGCTTGAGACAGAGAGGATAAATATAGACAGAGTCATAGCGTAAAAATAGCTTTTTAAGGAATTTACACTGAGGTTCTTAAAAAAAATAAGTAAAACAATTAATGGGCCTTGAAAAAATAGAAAATCCACACAGAGTCTGGCTTACACATTGTGTTTTCTTTGAATTTTTGGACTGTGGAGAGACATCTGATTTTGGGCTGCTATGGTAACCTCACACATACTTTAAAGGTATCTTGACTTCAAAATTTGACTCTAAGGGCATGTTATTTTGGAAAAGAGGCTCTTCTTTTGCTGCCACAGACCTTCCAGTCTAATGTTATGTCCTGAGTTTTTTGATTGAATTGAAAACTGTATCGTTAAAGTTTTCTTTAGTTATTGTGTGTATAAATTATATGTAAAAGTTTAAACTCACAAAGATAGGATAGATGATAGACTTCACCTTAATTTGCCAGTTTTTCCTTTTCATTTATCTAGTTTTTTTATCTCCAAAATTCCTTCAACTTGCATTTTTTTACTTGCTTCCATTTCAATTTTCAATTCTTGAACTGATTTATTCATTTCTGTCAACTGTTTGCTTGTTTGGCTTCCTTTAAGGGGTTTATTATTATTCTCCAAGATTTCATTTATCTTGCCCTTTCTTATTTTAAAGAATTCATTCATTTCCTCCTTAAGGAATATAACATCTTCATAATTGATCTAACTTAATTTTACTTTGACTATGTTTGAATATTCAGGGTGTACTGTAGTAGGAGAGTTTGAATATGGTAGTGACATATTGTTCTGTCTGTTCTTTATCATGTGGTTATGTTGTTGTCCAGGTATCTGGGTTTGAGGTGACTGTGGGTCTAGGTGCTAGTATCTCTGTTTGTCTTTGTTGGATGCATGTTTGGTTCCTTGGTTTCTATTTGCTCTTTGGTATTCTGGTCCGTGTTGCCTATGATAGAACTAGCTTTTTCCCCCATTTTGGGGTCTGGAAGTCTTTCAGTAGGTGTGACATTAGTACTGCCTAAGCATTCAGAGTCATTGAATTGTAGGTGCATGAACTTCTTCCTGCTTGTTATGCTTACTTTACATTTTTAAAATTGATATAACTATTTTATGTATTGGCATGACTATGCTGCACATGGGTACCTGGTCTTCAACATGATCAAAGGATCTAAGAATTTGTGAACTTGGAATAATGGATAGTTAGGATTCCCAAATAAGTACTGGCAATTCTGTCACATCTATTCTAGACCATCAAAAGCTAGGTACTACTCAGTCATCTCTCTCCCAGCTTGGGTTTATTTCTTATGCCCAAAATTTATATTGCTAATGTTTTCATCTGTCCATTTGTTACTGTTTTAAATATAAAGCTCTGTTTGTAAAATGTTATTGGTATTACAGTCTAAATTAGGGCATTTCAGATGTCTGGAGTGAATGTATACTTCTTTGTAGGAACTTCAGTAAACCTCTGAGTTCCTCTATTCTTGCTTGATTCACTGATTTTTGCAATGTAGACAGTGTCTTTTTGTTTGTTTGTTTTTGTTTATTGTTTATTTGATTTTTGGATAGGGTTTCTCTGTAGCTTTGAAGCCTGTCCTGGAACTAGCTCTCATAGAACAGGCTGGCCTCGAACTCACAGAGACCCACCTGCCTCTGCCTCCTGATTGCTGGGATTAAAGGCATGCATCACCACTTCCTGGAAGACAGGGTTTTACTATGTACTTCCACCTGTCCTGGACCTGATTGCATAAACATGTCTGGCATTTAACTTGGAGAAAAAAATACCTGCCTCTGCTTTTGAAGTTCTGAGCTTAAAGGCATGAGTCAATACACCCAGGTTCTCCAAATTATTTATCTATTTGTAGTTAGTTAATCTTCATAAAATTTTCTCATGTGTACTGTGTTCTGTTGATCTGTTTCCTTGTTTCTCTCTGCTAATAGATATTTCACGTGTAAGGTAATATGCCATTCAAAGAGTATAGAAATTATATAGATGACGCTCCTATTCAATTTCTTTCTAAAGTGAGTGTCTATGTCTTAGAAAATGATTAGGAGCCGGGCGATGGTGGTGGACGCCTTTAATCCCAGCCCTCAGGAGGCAGAGGCAGGAGGGTCTCTGTGAGTTCGAGACTAGCCTGGTCTACAGAGCTAGTTCCAGGACAGGCTCCAAAGCCACAGAGAAACCCTGTCTCAAAAACCACCCCAAAAGAAAAAAATAAAATGATTAGGGAACACCAGAACTATATGACTATATTATCAAAGAATTATACATTTACAATGTTGTTACTATCATGTCACTATCATGTATGGCATATTTTAGAAAGCAGTGACCTATGATGATGTGCATATCAACTTCACTTGGGAAGAGTGGAATTTGCTTGATCCTTCCCAGAAGAATCTCTACAAAGATGTGATGCTGGAGACCTACAGGAACCTCACTACTATAGGTAAAAATTAATTTCCTTCTTGTTTCAAAATAAAGGGACAGCTTTTCCTTGGTTAATGATGTTCTTCAATAATTTGATTTAGAAAGGAGAAGAATGAGGTGAATAAAGCAGGCATGGTTCTAAGGTTTACTTAAAATAGTTACTTAAATGATGCATAGTATTCAATATTATAACATGCATTTTCTGGTACTGCATTTTAGGATACATTTGGGAAGAACATAATTGTAAAAAACATTGTCAACATTATGGAAGACATGAAAGGTAATTTTCTTGTGCATGCTGAAAATAATGAGCCTCTAATGAAATGATAATGTGTCCTAGAAGATTTAAATATAAGCAACAGTGTGAATAAGTGCAGCTTTAAGTGCATTTATGATTATTAACTTCTGAAAAATCCATATAGAATTTCATGTAGGTGAATTATATTTTCAAGGCATTCTTTTAATTAAAAAGACAAGTGAGAAATGGCTAAACAGATATCAGTATTTGAATCATAGCACCATGATAGCTATGCTGTAGATCCACCAATCCATTTATTTCTTGCCACTCATAATACCAAATTTTTATACATTGAAGTGATGATAACTATATCTGCAAGACTTTCTACTAAACCGAGAGCACATAGTAAATCTTGTATTACTTATATACTTCTTATTACTATATTAAGATTGGTGACAGAATGAATTAGTGTTAAGTGGCAGTTGTTGTGAAGAAACTTTAACACCTCTACTGCACTTCTATGAGGAACAGAAAGTCACATTGTGAAAATTCAGTATAGAAATTTTTTGTTTGTGATTCTTCCTTTACTGTGTATACCAAGTATTACTCTCAATACAAGGGTATGAGCATAGGAATATTGGAAAACACAGCATACCTCTCTCTAAAAACAAATAGAAGATAAGTATTAGTCCCCATGTTGAGTACCCTTTCTCAAATTGATTCAACTATATAAAAAATTGCTTTTCTCACATAACTGTTAATACATAAACAAACTCAAACTGCAGAGAAGCCATACGAGTTCTAGAATTGTGCAAAATACTTCTTATTGTCCTAGATTACTTAGCAAATGTAGTATGATTTACAGTATAGGATAGTTTAAGTATACAATAAAGTTGTTCTGAGGTTATTCAATTATCTTCAAATATGTGAAATATGTCAAATTGAAAAATGTTTCTGTAAAGGTGAAAATTTAAACCACATACTAAAGGAATTTACCATGAACAGGTGCCTTAAAAAATGCAAAACAACCCTTAATTACAGAAGAAAGTATGAGTTTAAATACAGTTATAAAACCTTAATATCTGATTTCTATTTACAATTGGACTAAATTATAAAAATAATACATACAGATATGTAGGTTCTTCAGTGTATTGAATGTGGTAAAACTTTTATGTGTTCCAATTCTGCTTGCAGGATTGAAAGAAATAATTCTGGAAAGAAACTTTCAGTACATCCTCAACGTGTTAAAGCCTTGGCATATGATAGTCAGATTCAGAGGAATAAAAGAACACATGATAGTGAGAAACCATGTGAGTCTAATCAGTGTCGTAAAGACTTTGCTCGTCACAATTCTTTTCAAATGCACAAAAGAACGCATACTGAAGAGAAATCCTGTGAATGTCATCAGTGTGGTAAAGCCTTTGCACAGCCCTGTAATCTTCGAGTGCATAAAAGCATAATTACTGGAGAGAAACCCTATGAATGTAATCAGTGTGGTAAGGCCTTTGCTCAACACATTCATCTTAAAATACATGAAAGAACACATACTGGAGAGAAACCATATGAATGTAATCACTGTGGTAAAGCCTTTGCTCAACAGGGTACACTTCAAATACATGAAAGAATACATACTGGAGAGAAACCCTATGAATGTAATCAGTGTGGTAAAGCCTTTGCTCAACACAGTCATCTTCAAAACCATAAAAGAACACATACTGGAGAGAAACCCTATGAATGTAATCAGTGTGGTAAGGCCTTTGCACAGAACATTACTCTTCAATACCATAAAAGAACACATACTGGAGAGAAACCCTTTGAATGTAATCAGTGTGGTAAGGCCTTTGCAAAGCACCTTACTCTTCAATACCATAAAAGAACACATACTGGAGAGAAACCCTTTGAATGTAAGTCAGTGTGGTAAGGCCTTTCTCAAATCACCGTAGTCTTCAATTGCATAAAAGAACACACACTGGAGAGAAACCCTATCAATGCAGTCAGTGTGGTAAGGCCTTTTCTCAACACAGTAGTCTTCAAAAGCATAAAAGAACACATACTGGAGAGAAACCCTATGAATGTCATCAGTGTGGTAAGGTATTTGGACAGCCCTGTACTTTTCAATTGCATAAAAGTACACATACTGGAGAGAAAGCTTATGCATGTAGTCAGTGTGGTAAAGCCTTTGCTCAACACAGTCATCTTCAAAAGCATAAAAGAACACATTCTGGAGAGAAACCCTATGAATGTAATCAGTGTGGTAAGGCCTTTGCTCAACACAGTCATCTTCAAATACATGAAAGAACACATACTGGAGAGAAACCCTTTGAATGTAATCAGTGTGGTAAGGCCTTTACAAATCACAGTGATCTTCAAAGGCATAAAAGAACACATACTGGAGAGAAACCTTATGAATGTAATCAGTGTGGTAAGGCCTTTGCTCAACACAGTAATCTTCAAATACATGAAAGAACTCATACTGGAGAGAAACCTTATGAATGTAATCAGTGTGGTAAATCTTTTGCACGATACCATTGTCTTCAATCGCATAAAAGAACACACATTGGAGAAAAACCCTATGAATGTAATCAGTGTGGTAAGGCATTTGGACATCCCCGTACTCTTCAATTGCATAAAAGAACACATACTGGAGAGAAACCATATGTATGTAGTCAGTGTGGTAAAGCCTTTGCTCAACACAGTCATCTTCAAAAGCATAAAAGAACACATACTGGAGAGAAACCCTATGAATGTAGTCAGTGTGCTAAGGCCTTTGCTCAACACAATGCTCTTCCAAGGCATCAAAGAACACACGTGGGTGCAAAAGAGTATGCATAAATTGATTTTGGAAAAGTCTTTTCATGTCTTATTCATCTTCAAATGCAGAAAAGGACACAGATTGGAGAGAAACTTGTGAATGGAATTTCTTTGGCAAATCTGTAGTCGAAATAATCTGCAAATACATGAAACAAACCATCCTGGAGAGAAACTGTAAACTTAAGGAGTATAGTCTTCAAAAACATGAGAATAATCATACTGTAGTGAAAAAAATAAACTTAGTGTGGTAAATGTTTTGCACTTTTTAAAGGAGTAAAACTTTTTGTGTGTAATCAATATGATAAAGTTTTGGGGCACCTAAAGAAGACACTGATGGTTTCTTATTGCAAATTAATGTTAAGCCATCACATTTACAGTCTATTAACCAACAGTATTTATTCTGTAAAAAAATGATAGTGTCAACAATCTGTTCAATCATTATGATACCAGCTTTTAATTTATTTGCACCAGGAAACTGATGGACAAAACCTAATTTGTGATTTTATGAAGTCTTATGGGAAGGAGATAGAGCCAGGATAAGAATCACAACCTAGTACTGAAATGAGATACAAAGGAAAACCCTTTACCCCTAAATCCAGAACTAGTGAAAGATACATCACCCTGAAAACACAGTCAAACATCAAAAATGGATAATGAAAGAAATCTGCTTTTGCTCTCAAATCAAAGCCAAAGAAATGCAATCTACCCTTGTCTCTCTGAGCTCAAAACCAACCAATTCCAGAGCACAAAATCCAGTCCATCTCTGAGCTTGTTCAAACCCAGGCATTTAAATCTGACCAATTCCCACCTTCTAAATCTCCTTAGAAGTGCTCTGGCTCCAAGAAGCCCTATATGAGTCATATGCTCATTCAGTTGGCAGCTGCCCCTTTCCAGACTTGCAGAGGAAGTCACACTCTGTATTCTTCTCTCCCAAATAAATCTCTTGACTGAGATTCATATCAACACCTTCTTTCACTGGAATGGTTCAGGAAATCGCTAGTGGACTTGAACCGACATACAGCTGACATAACTGTTTGGAAACTCACTTATCCCAGAAGAGCACAGAAGCAATGGGCACCTCTTATGGGAGACTCCCTTCGGAAAGTAGAGCAGATCAGAAACAGACGTTTCTGCTGGGAAGCTTTCATAGAAGAATGGAGCAGAGCCCAGCTGTAATGAGAGGAACAGAATTGCTACATCTAGTGGGCAAACTTCTTTTCACAGCTGTTGGTATTGCCTAACTTTTGGTAGTCAGCGTATCCTTCCTTCCAGAATTTAAGATTTGCAAGATGAATTTGAACAATAATGTAACTATTTTAGATTTTATACTTCTCTTCAACTGCATGGAATATGTAATTCAGGTGTAAATATTTATTGATGTGTACTGCCTCCTTTTTGGTTGTGATATAATGTCTCTTTCAACATATAAAAGCATCCTATTCTGGCCATGGTTCTAGAGCATAACAGGATCACCATGAAAGTGCCATGACAAAAAGTGTCAGACATGGCACTAAAGCTGGAACTTAAGAAATCACAGCTGCAACCAGCCACATGAAGCAGAGTGTTGGAACTGGAACTGGCTTATGAATGTAAATTCTCATAGCCTACTCTCAGTGACATATTTCCTTCAGCAGGGCAGCATGTCCTAAATCTTCCCAAATGATACCACCAACTTAGAAGGATTAATTTCTTACTTCAAGTTTAAATTTGCGTTTTCATTACATGAACCAATACTTCATGAAGATATACTCTAGAAGTGAGCTAGCTGTAAGATTCCTGGACTCCTCTTTTACATTAATAAATGCTTACAGAAGAAAAATTTTCATGAGTGAAAAATTGTTTAAAAGTTTGCTTTTATTGTAATGATGTGTGTGTGTGTGTGTATGAGAAGGAGAGAGAGAGAGCGCGAGAGAATGTAAATGTGAATTCTGTATCCTGAAAAAGTTAACACCTTGGATCTTTTGTAGCAGAAATTACAGATAGCTGTTAAAAATCTGACCTGAGTCCTTGGAATGAATGTTTCTTAGTCACCTAGACATGACTCTAGTCCTATAAATATTTTAATGTCTATATCACATTGAATTTTGGAAAGAGGAACAAACTCATAAGCAGAAAGCCCTATTCATGAAAACAATTTTTAGTGACTTAGCCATCAAATTTGTCTTCAGCTTGAAGAAAAATTATTTTTCATCATAGCCTTGAAGGAAGTAAATGATGTAACATGTCCACTCAAGATTTATGGTGGAAATCATTGCATTTTGGTTTCTATTTTGCAACATTTGTGGTAGGTACTAAAGTGTGTATATTGTGGCAACTTTATTTATTAAATTTAGTTTGTAGACATTATATTCCTTCTATGGCTTTTGTTCAGCTTTTATTGTGCCTTTACCTAGTAATAGGTATTTTTCTGATGTAATATGTAGGATGACATCCCCATCGTTGAAGTGTCCCATTGGTTATTAAAATATTAGAACATATCTGATCATATTTTTCAAGTAAGGGTATCATTAAAAGGGAGGTCAGTTCCTGTTTTTTTATATTTATTTATTTAGTATACAATATATGCCTTCAGGCCAGAAGAGGACAACTGACCTCATTATAGATGGTTGTGAGCCACCATGTGGTTGCTGGTAATTGAACTCAGGACCTTTGGAATAGCAGGCAATTCTCTTAACCGATGAGCCATCTCTCCATCCCCTGTTCCTGGTTTTGACTTTCATCTTTTCACAAAATCCCTTCTTAGGTCTTGTTTGTTATTTATCCTGGCTTGGATATCAGCAATGATTAAGAGATACATTTGAACTCATGATGCTCATATGTCTGCCAACTGAGCACAAGATCAAGGGTAGATGATGAACTCCCAATGTGTTCTGTTTTCTCAACACAATTTAACAATGTTAATGCTAAAATGACTGAAAAATATGATATAGAAAACATTAAATACCTCATGTGTGTATTCAAAAATATTTTCATTTATATGATATTGATATAATAAAGTAAGATAATCAGCAATCATTTGTGTACCATATACCATAGCTTGATGTTCTACTGGTATCAAGGTTAGGTTTCTTGCTTAGTATACAACAGATTCTTCCAACAGTACTTTATCAGTGATGATCAAATTTGATTTGAAGAAATAGTACATCAGTAAATTATTGTCTTTCAGATTGTACATGTAAATTCATTCAAGGGTATATTGACCCAGGGCATCTTGAATAATAAATCTTTTTTGTATATGAAAATATTTATACTAACATACATTTCTATTTTGTTCATTCTGAGGGCTAAATATTTATTTATAACACTTTCTTAATACATAAATTATATGGCAGTAAATTGTGTCATTTAGAAAAGTTCATTGCTCTAATTCTGAGAACCTGAGTTCTATCTCTGAGTTAACAATAAGACTTCTACAGGTGTTTCTCATATTTTCACTTGGTGGTTCCATGTACACAGTTCTATATGAGCTCATTTGTGAATAATTTTTAAATACAAAGAAGTGCCATTGAGGTCACTTGCAGGCAAATGCTTCTTTAGGTATCATCACTAGAACTCACAAAGTGGAAGTAGATCATAGACCCCTGTTAGTTTTCCTGTCAGTGCCACATACACATCATGGCACAGGTGTATTCACACAAACGCACTTCAAACATTTAAAAATGGATGGAATTGCCGGGCGTTGGTGGCGCACGCCTTTAATCCCAGCACTCGGGATGCAGAGGCAGGTGGATCTCTGTGAGTTCAAGACCAGCCTGGTCTACAGAGCTAGTTCCAGGACAGGCTCCAAAGCCGCAGAGAAACCCTGTCTCGAAAAACAAAAAAAAAAAAAAAAAATGGATGGAATTAACAATGCAATGAAAATAACCCATTATTGAGAACATATGAAATGATTTGGCTGTTCAAATTATAGAATTTCAAGAAATATTGCTATTCATGAAAACAATGGTACTACCTCTAAATCTTATTTTTTTCTCTGATTCAATGATAAGTCCTTTAGTAATACCCATTTCAGCTGGACTTAGAGGTGTATGGCTATAATCATAGCACACAAGAGTATGTGTGGAACCCATCTCAATAAGTGTAGGTCAATTTGTTCCCCATCATGAATTTATTTATTAAAGATTTCTGTCTCTTCCCCGCCATCACTTCCCATTTCCCTCTCCCTCCCCCAATAAAGTCCCCCTCCTCGTCAGTCCAAAGAGCAATCAGGGTTCCCTGCCCTGTGGGAAGTCCAGGGACCACCCACCTCCATCCAAGTCTAGTAAGGTGAGCATCCAAACTGCCTAGGCTCCCACAAAGCCAGTAGGTGCAGTAGGATCAAAACCCAGTGCCATAGTTCTTGAGTTCTCAGTAGTCCTCATTGTTTGCTATGTTCAGCGAGTCCTGTTTTATCCCAAGCTTTTTCAGACCCAGTGCATCCGGCCTTGGTGAGTTCCCCATAGAACATTCCCATTGTCTCAGTGTGTGGGTGCACCCCTCGCGGTCCTGAGTTCGTTGCTCATGCTCTCTCTCTTTCTGCTCCTGATTTGGACTTTGAGATTTCGGTCCGGTGCTCCAATGTGGGTCTCTGTCTCTGTCTCCTTTCATCGCCTGATGAAGGTTAATATTCAGGAGGATGCCTATATATTTCTCTATGGGTTCTCCTTCTTATTTAGCTTCTCTAGAATCACTAATTATAGGCTCAGTGTCCTTTATTTATGGGTAGGAACCAAATATGAGTGAGTACATCCATGTTCCTCTTTTTGGATCTGGCTTACCTCACTCAGGATAGTGTTTTCTATTTCCATCCATTTGCAAGCAAAATTCAAGAAGTCCTTGTTTTTTTACTGCTGAGTAGTACTCTAATATGTATATATTCCATACTTTCTTCATCCATTCTTCCATTGAAGGGCATCTACGTTGTTTCCAGGTTCTGGCTATTACAAACAATGCTGCTATGAACATAATAGAGCATATACTTTTGTTGTATGATAAGGCCTCTCGGGTATATTCCCAAGAGTGATATTGCTGGGTCCAGGGATAGGTTGATCCCGAATTTCCTGAGAAACTGCCACACTGCTTTCAAAAGTGGTTGCAAAAGTTTGCATTCCCACCAGCAATGGATTAGTGTATCCCTTTCTCCACAACCTATCCAGCAAAGGCTATCATTGGTGTTTTTGATTTTAGCTATTCTGACAGGTGTAAGATGGTATCTTAAAGTTGTCTTGATTTGCATTTCTCTGATCGCTAAGGAAGTTGAGCATGACCTTAAATGTCTGTTGGCCATTTGAACTTCTTCTGTTGAGAATTCTCTGTTCAGCTCAGTGCCCCATTTTATAATCGGGTTGATTAGCCCTTTACATTCTAGTTTCTTGAGTTCTTTATATATTTTGGAGATCAGACCTTTGTCAGTTGCGAGGTTGGTGAAGATCTTCTCCCATTCAGTGGGTTGCCTTTTTGTCTTAGGGACAGTGTCCTTTGCTTTACAGAAGATTCTCAGTCTCAGGAGGTCCCATTTATTCAATGAGGCCCTTAATGTCTGTGCTGCTGGGGTTATACGTAGGAAGTGGTCTCCTGTGTCCGTGTTGTAGTGTACTTCCCACTTTCTCTTCTATCAAGTTCAGTGTGTTTGGACTGATATTGAGGTCTTTAATCCATTTGGACTAGAGTTTTGTGCATGGTGATAGATATGTATCTATTTTCATTCTTCTACAGATTGAAATCCTGTTTTACCAGCACAATTTTTTGAAGATGCTCTCTTTTTTCCATTGTATACTTTTAGATGTGCATGGCTATAATCATAGCACACAGGAGTATGTGTGGGGCCCATCTCAGTAAGTTTGAGGTCAACTTGTTCCCCATCATGAATTCTTGAAATTCCTGGTTATGTGGACTTTTCCTAATAAAATGTGGCTTGACTCAAGTTTATTTTTACCAAGGTTTTTATCTTTATTCACATAAAGAGATCTGTTTTATCAATGAAGATAGGAAGCAATATAGAAATTCCATTCACATTCAGTCCATTAGATCTTTTCACAATCATCTAGACATGATTTTATCTTTTAATTGATGAGAGACATAAGGAAACTGGGACACCTTCACCTTCAGCATTATCAAGACATATATGGGAACTGAAGAGAAGTCTCAGGAGTACTGGTCCTTTTGGGTACCCAAGTTTGATTCCTAGCTCACACTTCAGATTCGTCAGAACTCCCTGTAATTGTATGTCCTGAAGATCTGTTGCATTTTTCTGGCCTCTTTTGGCACAAGATATGCAAATGCTAAACAGAAATGTCTGTATGTGATCCTATCTTTATAATAGGTGTTCTTCATGTGCCTGTTATCGTCAAAAAGAATAAAGTTTAATTTAAATTTAGACAAGAAGACAGTGTCTAATCCCCTCTGACTGGAAGTACACACAGTTGTGGGTGCTGAGTATCAATGTTGATCCCTGTGGATGAGTCACCAATGTTCTAAGTGCTGAGTCTCATGAACATGTCAGTACCAGTGTGGTATGAATGGTTAATCTAAGTTCTTTACCAAAGAAATAAAAGTGGTAGCATTGGAAACTAACTTAGACTTTCTTTTTTTTCTGCTTAACATTTTTATTGTATTTTTTAATTTTTTAAAAAAATTTCCCATTCAAAAATTTTCACCTCCACCCTCCCCCTACTTCCTGACCTATCCTCCTCCCCACCTCCAGTCCCAGGGTACCCTGCCATATTAGAAGTCCAATGACCTACCCCCTCCATCCAGGCCCAGGAAGGGAAGCATCCAAACAGACCAGAATCCCAAAAAGCCAGTACATCCAGCAGGAAAAAGCACCAGTGACATTATCAATGGCTTCTCAGCTAGCACACACCATCAGCCATGCCCAGACAGTTCAGCCTGACCACAGGCTCACTCAGTCCCAGTCCAGATGGATTTGGTGAGCTCCCATTAGATCAGAAACATTGTCTCAGTGAGTGGACCAACCCCTCTCTGCCCTGACCTTCTTGCCCATGGTCTCCTTCCCCCTGCCCCTCAACTGGACCCTGGGATCTCACTCCAGTGCTCCGATGTGGGTCCCTGTCTCCATCCCCATCCATCCACAGATGAAGGAACCATGGCAACATGCGAGATACCCATCAGCGTGACTATGGGAGAAGGCGGGGTAGGATGTGGAGAAAGGAGAGCACTTGTCCATTGTTGGTGGGAGTGCGGGTATGTGCAGCCACTTTGGAAATTAGTGTGGCAGTTTCTCAGGGGATTGGGGGTCGGGCCTGCCTCAGGGTCCAGCAATACCACTCTTGGGAATGTACCCAGGAGATGCCCAGTCATATTACAGAGGCATTTTTTCAACAATGATTGTAGTGGCATTGTTTGTGATGGCCAGAAACACATGCCCTTTAATGGAAGGAAGGATAAAGGAGGTGTGGAATGTATACACATTCAAGTACTACTCAGTGGTTAAAAAACAAGGACATCTTGAATTTTGCATGCAAATGGATGGAAATAGAAAACTTCATCCTGAGTGAGATATCCCAGACCCAAAATGATGAATATGGTATGTACTCACTCATTAG
This sequence comes from Microtus agrestis, assembly GCA_902806775.1. Classification (NCBI taxonomy): domain Eukaryota; kingdom Metazoa; phylum Chordata; class Mammalia; order Rodentia; family Cricetidae; genus Microtus; species Microtus agrestis. Next base: position 14,062 of record CADCXT010002464.1, read on the forward strand.
TAGATTCTTGCCTTAAACAAAGGACATTAAGCCTATAGTTTGCAAGCCTAGAGAAGCCTAATAACAAGGTGAACCCAAAGAAAACCATAAATAGATCCTCCTGGAAATTGGAAGGAAACAATATTGCCAGGCAAAAGTTGGGAGCATAGGGGTGGGGGTCTGGAAAGGGGAAAGGTAAAGAGAGAAGGAAGAAAGGAAAGACTGGAGAGAGCTTGGGAAAATGGGGAGATAGAGATGGAGGAAGGACAGATATAGGAGCAGGGAAGAAGATATCTATATTAAGGGAGCCATTTTAGGGTAGACAAGAGATTTGGCTCTTGAGAGGATCCTAGGTGTTCATGGGAATGTCCCCAGCTAGCTCCTTGGACAGCAGAGGAGAGGGTGCCTTAACTGGCCTTGCCCCACTATCACACTGATGATTATCTCGAATATCACCATAGAATCTGTGGCCAGTGGTGGATGGAGATAGAGACAGAGACCCTCATCAGAGCAACAGACTGAGCTCCCAAGGTCCAATAGAAGAGCAGAAGGGGGGAGAAAATGAGTAAGGAACTCTGGACCGTGAGGGGTTAGTCCACCACCAAGACAGTGTGCCTGTTCTAATGGGAGCTCACCAAATCTAGCTGGACAGGGACTGAATGAGCATGCAATCAAACCAGACTCTCTAAATGTGCCTGAAAATGGGGTCTGACTGAGAAGCCATTGATAAAGGCACTGGGACTTGTTTCTACTGCATGTACTGACTATTAAGGACCCTAGTCTATTTGGATATAACGCTTCCTAGTCCTGGATGTAGTCGGGAGGGCCTTGGACTTCCCACAGATCAGGGTTCCTTGCCCTCTCTTAAGGAGGGAGGGGGAGAGAGGAGGGTGTGTGGGAAAGAGGGAGGGGAATGGGAGGAGAGGAGGAAGTGTAAATTTTTGAATGGAAAAAATAAAAAAAAACATTGTGGAACATGTACACTTTGGAGTGCTGCTCAGTGGTAAAAATGGTGACATCTTGAATTTTGTGTGCGTGGATTGAAATGGAGGACACTGTTCTGAGTGAGATAACCCAGACCTAGAGAGATGAATATAGTATGTACTATATGAGTGATCACTGAATCAGCTTTTTCTGAGCTTAAAGCAGTTGTTCATTGAAAACCTGAATAAGTGTCAATGGTGTGGTGTACATATTTTAATTTGCTGAATTCTGCAAAGTGGAACACATCCATCTGCCAGATTTCATTCCTTTGAGTGCCCTTTGGATTAGCCCCAGTAGAGAGTGGTGTTTGGTTATAGAAAGAGCAAGTACGGCATTTCTTAACAATCTCCTTAGCTTGTTGCCATGTAATAGGAAACTCTTTCTTCAAGCCTTTGCTCTTGACATGATGTTTAGAATCTCTTTAACAAAGGAAGAATGTAGCCCAAAATTTATAAGAGCTTGTTTAATTTCTTTCAGATCATTCATACGTATGGGCTCCCATGTATGTTCCTTGATGACCCTAGGGTTTCTGGAGCCAGTCACCTTCTCTGCTGTTATTACTGGAAAGGCAGGTAGAGTTTTATGGAAATTATCCGGAAGAGTTTTACTCCCTGATGGAGTTAAAATTTGCCTTTCTACAGTATGTTCCTGTTCATCAGAATTTAGAATTTCCTCAATCTTTTCAAATCTGTTTACCATTGCCTTCTGCAAGGCCTGAATCTCCTGTACAGAATTATGCTCCAAAGCCTTCATTGAGGATTCCAAGGTATGAAGTTCGTCCATTATAGATAATAGCTCATCCTTGGATATAATTTTCATGGCATGGATTGTGCCTTCTTGTATTGACAATCTGTCAGCCAATCTGTCATATCCTTTAGACAAAGTCCGATTGTCACATTCAGAAGTTTTAATTCTCTCAGATAATGTTTCAGTTCCTACAGACAGGGACTGAAGTTTATGATACAAATCAGCTGTTCCCTCATCCACAGTAGTGAATCTCTCCTTAATATCAGACTGTACCTTTTCTAAATTTTGCTCAGTTGACAGAGTCATATTAGACAAAGATCTATTCGCTTCCTTGAAAAATTTAAACTCTTTCTTGAGGAGGTTCTTGTCAGTCTGAATTGTTTTTAAGCATTCAACCTCTGCCCTAAGAATCCTGGATTCATCCTGTAAGGACTTTATCATTTTTTTAATGTCTAACCATATTATAAGGAAAAAAGAAAAAAAGGATAAAGATGGCAAGCCCTATAGATATCCAATAAGGGAAAATATATATATATATATATCCTGCAATATCTCAGCCATGGTGTAATTAAATAGGCTGTAGAAGCCTTCAACAGTGATATTATCAGATATTTTCAGTCAAATCTGTATTTATTTCTATTTATCCTTATTTATTGATTGATTGCTTAAAAGAAAGTTTACCTGTAATGACCGTTGCCTGCCACTAGGTGTTGGGGTGCACCTGATTTCACGAGGCTAGGAAGTCAGAGCCGGAAAAGAATTCTGAAAAATATAAGCTCACAGTGCTGAGGGGATAGAGTGGCCACGGGGTCACGCTCAGGCTCTCTTATGCCTTACTTCCAGGATTGCGGTGCTGGGTGCTGGCAGTAATTGCTCCTAAGCTGCGGTGTTGTGGGCCGGCTGCTAAGCCTTTGATGGCAGGAGCACCAGGCCAAGTCTGCTGCAGCGACAGTGGCAGCGGCAGTGGGAATGCCGGGAAAACGGGGCGGGGGGGGGGCACCCTGATGCCACCAGAGTCACCAGCGGCCTCAAGGGCAGCGGCCTGTGTAAGAGCACGCAAGGCACAGGGGACTGAGCTCCATTTGCTCGTGCGTGTGAATCCCACTGGGTGCTCTGTGCTGGCTCCTGTACGGGAGGGGGAAGCGAGCCGGGTGAGCGCTGTGAAAGCTGAGGCGGGCTAGCAAGGCCAGGGGGGTGTGGTGCGAGCACGCACGCTAGGCGGGTGGGTACGACCTGCAGTAGGGTCAGGCAGGGCGGAGTCCTGCTTCCTGAGCTCCATTTGCTGGCTTGCTGAAAGATCAAGAGTTGCTGCAGGCACTCAGTGACCCAGGGAACAATGGCGCTGTGAGCAGGCCTCACTGCTTCTTCTGCCGCTGTAGTGGTGCAGAGTGGATCAGAAGACTGGCAGGGGAGGGAGCTGCGCTGAGAGGGTGCAATCTGTGTGGAGGGGAGAGGCCTCCAGCGGTGGGGGGGTGGGGTGGGGGGAGTGGGGGGAGGCCCTGCTGAGAGGTCACCAACTCCAGCAGGCTGTGCAGCGACCAGAGAGCCAAAAAGCCTCAAGATCAGCACCAAATGGTTGGCGGGTGGTCTATAGAATTAACCAAACTAGCTTTACTATAAAATATTCAGCTTTAATAAGGGAAAAGGGGGAGCTTACAAAGCCAGAGTTCCAGCAAAGTACAGGAAAACAAAGAGGAAGGGGAGGAGCACACCTGCAAGATTTGTAAGTAAATATTAGCCTAAGGGGAACACGCCCTACAAACAAGGTGATTGGTTGGGCTTCCCCTTCACCAGAGAGCAGTGTTTAGGGTGCACCTGTGGACAAGCTGGCATGAACTGTTCTCTTCCTCCGCTCAGCTGTGCTGGATCTTCCCCCTCTAGTTCTTCCATTCTTTACTTTTTTGGCACCTCATGTCGTGGTCAGTGACCTTATCCTTCAGTCCCCACTTTGAGGGCACCACTGGGAATTAAAATCTCTTCAATCTCCATCTTTCCTGGAATGCAAGTCACATTATATTGTGAGGAACAATGATGGCAATCAGGTGAGAGCTTGATTCTTAGCAGGACATCTGTATGTTGCTGGAGCTCCTTCTGCTCCTTCATCCAATAGCTGCTGAGATACCAGCCCATTGGGGCACGATGTCTCTCTCTCTTTAAAAAAGCAGCAACTGCCGTCCAGTCGCTCTCTGGCTTCTGGCACCACTTCCAGAGACTAGGCTCCCTTCCTGATTGCACAGAGTTCTGTTGTCTGGGACAGTGATGTGTAAGTTTTCCCCCCTTAAATAAATAACCATTCTACTAATCATAATTCCCAACTGGTGTGGGATTGTTTGTAATTTACACTTTCATCTGTATAACTACAAATATCACCAAAACAATGTTCAATTAGCACAGTTTAATTGACCTTCTTGGAAGTTGATCCTGGGACTCAGTTGCATAGTAACATAACTCTTCCAGGGACAGAACTCAGGGAAAAAACTGTGGCCTTCCTGTTGAACCTCTGGAGCTGGAGCTGTGGGAACTGGGAAGTATGAGCAGAAGACCCTTAAAACTTTGGTTTATGCACTTGGAGATCCAAAAACTCATCAGATCATAGGAAGCTTTGGCTAAAGCACAAGTAACAGTTTAAAAACTGAGGGGTACATTATGGATCACAGATGGCAGAATGATCCTGGGTCTCTTCCCATAACACATGAAGATAAACCTGGGAACTCACATCATGCAATGTAAGAAAATAGAGTTGGGGCTTGGGGGTGATCTAAAACCTATTGAATTCATGAGGTATTTTGAATTGCTTGATGGGTAAAAGCAAGGAAGAGTCAACTATACTACTTCTATTTCTGCCTGGAACAGCAGCAAGGAAGAAGATTGGAGCAGAAACTATTGATAGAATACAGAAAAGTAATAATGAAAAACAATAAAGTCATAATATGATTCTTTTGGAAAGAGTAATCATATTGTAAATTTTCAGAATAAAGACTCATGTTACTAGAATGAGGAAAGATATGGGAGACAACAGTCCAAAATTTATAGAATAATAGGGATCATAAAGAAGTACTGCAACATCTATAGACTTATAAAAGTTGAAAACTTACAATTTTCTACAATGCATTTGAGTCTGGATGATATCATGGAGTAAAATATGACATGCATGAAGAGACAAATCTCACCTTAGTTCACTTGTATATTGTGTTTAAAGAGTTCCATTAGAAGTTGTGGATATCATTATGTCTACCCAAAGCTTGGGAAAGGTGATCATGAAGGTAGGTGGAAGGTGGCTACAAGTAATATATTTTGAAAGAGAAAGATGCCATAATTCATGGGAAAATGTAGGGTTAGAGGATTGGCTCCACAGTTCAGAGCACTGGCTGCTCTGTCAGGTGACCCAGGTTCAATTCCGAGCACCCACATAGAGACTCACCACTGTTTGTAATACTGGTCTTGAGGAACTCACTGCTCTCTTCTGACCAGCAAAGTTACCAGGCTTGCACTTGGTAAATATTTGTAAGCAAAATAACCATACGCATAAAATAAATTAGTTAAAAAGAGAAAAATGTAAAAATAGTAACTATGATAATTTATTGCCCCAAATATGTGAAGGAATGTGTTTTAAAATTAACTTAATTTAACATTTTATAACATATTTGCATATTGTATATAGTTTATACATCACATTATATAAGATTAACGCATGCTGTAATGTTATCAAGTATGAGGTATTTAAGGTTTTCTCCAAAATATTAGACATCTCAAACAAATGGACAATTTTCTATAAACAACCACAAAATACAAACAAATTTGCAAGCTTAGGCCTCAACAGAAATCTTCAACATCTGCTGCTTTGGAAGGCAGGAGGATTCTATCTTAAAATCCTTTCTGGGATACAGAGTGAATATAAGGCAATCTTGAATGAATCAGTTAGGGCCTTTCTCAAAAAAAAGTAGAAAATTGGGCTTGACATACAGATCATTAGGAAGGTTCTTACCTAGTAAGGATGAGAACTCAGCTTCAGTCCTCACACCAAGAAAGAAAAGTGTAGAAGGTCTGTGGACATGGCTCGATGGGTCAAAGCACTTGCCAAATAAATATCGTGTTCATAACCATGAGTTATCAAAACCCACACTAAAAATCCTGACTGTACTTCTCATGTCTATACCCCCAATTTCTGTCTGTCCAGGGAGTTAGACACAGGAGGATCCTGAGAAGTGGTCAGCCAGGATGTTTGGGATAAGTAGCAGAGGAACACAGCTAAGAGGCCACATCTCAAACAACGTGGAAGCTAAAGACCCACATCTAAGCTTGTCATTTGACCTCCACACATGTGTCAAGGTGCATGTAGTGTGAAAAGACCCATAAAAAACCCCTATTGGACTGGAGAGATGGCTTAGCGGTTAAGAGAATTGCCTGCTCTTACAAAGGTCCTGAGTTCAATTCCCAGCAACTACATGGTGGCTCACAACCATCTTTAATCTCTTCTGGCCTGCAGGCAGACACACAGACAGAATATTGTATACATAATAAATAAATTATATATATCCTATTATGGCTCCAAAATAAGAATTAGTGAAAGAGACCATCCCTGGCCCTGGAACAAGAAAAGTCAACCTTGCTCACCAGAACCAGTGAAAGAAGCCCACACTGGCCTTGAATCCAGAGTCAGTAAAAGGAAGGCATCCTGACTTTAAACACAGTGCCAGTGAAACAAACCCACACTTACACTGAAACCATAACCAATGAATGAAACAGCACCCTAACTCTGAGTCCTGATTCACTGAAGTAAACTAACCCTGGTCTTGAAACCAGAACCAGTGAAAGAAATACACCCTAGCTCTGAAACCAGAACTAAGGACACACATCCTTACCCTAAAATCTGAGCCAAAGAATACACTGGAACTAGAACCAAATAAGCCTCTGACCAACTAAACATAAAACTAAACACTATCTTAGCAGGGAAACCATCAATAACTGAGCTTGTCTAAGATCAAGGAAATTGAAACCAGACCAGTTCTCTTCCTGAAAATCTTCTCCCTGGAGAAACTCTATCCCTAAGGTTCCCTAAAAAAGTTTCTGTGTCTGTTTAGTTCAGAGTATTCCTTCTACGCTCTTCTAGATTAATTCAAATTCTTGGATTAGTGATTCTGGAAATAATTTTGGGTGAAGATTTTCTTTTGCTGACACAGATCAGAATCTCTGCTTGGCAGCTCCTTCACGGGAACATAGCTGAAGTAATAACTTTTTTCCTATAACCACAGTGGATTGCTACATATTCGCAAGAAATTCTCCTTAGCAGAGTGAAGTAACAACTTGGGCAGTAGCTGAGATGAAAGGATGCTTCTGATGTGAATCTCATCAGCTCTAAATGGCTCTCTCTCAGAGAAATGCAAGTTTGCCATATTTTGTTGGGAAACCATCCTACACTGGATCCCAGCTGCAGTTATAGCCTGACATCCAAACAAATCAGGACAGCGTTTTCCATACACCTATAAGTAAACAGGATACTTTCCCTTCACTATTGTAGGTATAGCCACACTTCCTAATGAATCTGGGTGCCTTTCTCCTCACAGCTGTAGGCATACACAGATATTTCCCTCCACAGCTGTTCATATTGCCTGACTTTCTTACAAGTCAAGATATCTTTCTTCTTATAGCTGTACGTACCAAGAACACCTTCCCTTACAGCTGTAGGTATATCCTGACTAGCTGATATGTTAAGATACCTTTAGTTCCACATCTATAAGACTTGTAGGCATATCTGGACTTCCCAACTAGTTAGGATACCTTTTTCTCCAGAGTTGTAACACTTTCAGGGATAACCTGACATCCTGACAAGTTAGGACACTTTTCTTCTGGAGCTGTAACACTTGCAGTTCACAAACAACAGCGTTCATACACATACGATCACACTCATGCAGATGCATGTTATGCACACTCAAACTCACCGAGAAGAAATAGAAATTCTGAGTAGACTTTGTTCTGATCAACTGTCCATTAGCTTGGCACAAGCTAGGGTTATCTCAGTAAAGAAACCTAATTGAGGAAACACCTCTATCAGATAGACTGAAGACAATTCTGTAGGGCATATTCTTGATTAATGACTTCTATGGAAAGGCCAAGGTCATTGTGGGTGGTTTCATTCCTGGTCTGGTGTCCCTGGGTGCCGTAAGCCCTGAGGAGAAATCTAGTAAGCAGCACCCTACCATGGCCCCTGCATCAGTTCCTGCCTCGAAAACATGGAATAAGTTCTTTCTTCCCCATGTGCTTTGTGGCATGTCGTTTCCTCAAAGCAGTTAGGAGCATTAAAAAAAATACTGAAATGCACAATTCTTAGAAAGAACTGTCTAAACAAATAAATAAATGTGGATACTGAAGTTTTCCTTTTTCTCCCTAAAAAAAAAAGCAGTTAGGAGCAAACTAGGCTAGCTTATCCTCAATAGAAAGGTTGAATTGACAATAATAAAAAGCAGAAGCCCAGTTACTTTTCTGGTCAATTTACCCAACATTTAAAGAAACAATACCAATTGCTCATAAACTGCTCAAAATATTAAAAAGAAAAATGCCAAGGAACATTTAAAGATGTCTTCATGAATTCCAAAGGGCCAGAAATCTTACAGACAGCTACTGAGTTGGAAAATTAGGCAGCTGCTTTGGAATAGAGCCTAGTAGCTCTTCAATACATGAACCAGAGAGAAATATCTAACAGTATTGAAAAGGAGAATAAAAGAGTAGTTATCTTTGTGCAGAGTGGATGCAACTGTTAGCATCTCAGCACAATTTTCCAGAATTTTCTACAGACTTTTCATGGGTGAGATAATTTATAAAATAAGATTAGGACAGAAGCTAATGCAATATTTGATGATTTGCCTTTTTCCCTTCCCATTGATTATGCTATGATAATTTTCTGTAATCCAATATTTCTTTTAAAATGTTTTTCACATCTGTTGAAAACCATCATTGAACGTCACAGAAATTTATTTTAACATTCTTTTCAAATTGCACATCAAAGTTTCATTACTTTTTGTAATGTGGATTAACATATTTTGTGCTGTAAGTAAAATTTGTACATATTAATCATTGAATTAATCATAGCTTTTTTTCTATGCCTCTGTGTGTGTGCATATGTGCACATGTGTACACATGTGTATGTGTGAATGTATTTCATATATTCCAGGCTGATCTTAACCTTGCTTTGTGCTTGTGGAGTTTCTTTAACTTCGAATATCTCCATCTCTGTCTCCTAAGTATGAGAATTTATAGCACCACCATGCTATACACGTGCCCTTCATTTTTTCTTAAATTAGATTCCTAGCGATGGCAGGGAAGGATTAAAAGATCTGACATTTTAAGGTCCTCTGTTCATATCCCAATTACTGTATAAGAAGTTTATATTTATTTATTACCCCTCCCACTTCTTAGTTAACAATAGGCAAATGATCAAGAAAAGCTGATTCACTAAGTGTGTAAGGGAAGATGGTATCTTGTCAGAGACCGAATAAAAAGTAGCATAGCCACACTGCTGCAAGCCCAAATCGTACATGCTCATAAGATATCTATGAGCAGTGGTAACTTCCCCTTGGGACTCTGTGTGTATCAACTACAGTGGGGGAGATTCAGTCCAGCATTGCTACCAATTCCTTGGGGAGATCTCTACTTAGGAACCACCACTTGAGTAAAATTAAATCCTTGGCTACACAAAAGAAAACCAAATCAATGTTGCCACCTGTGTGCATGGGGAGTGCACACCCTCAGTGTCTCTGAAGCTCCACCTGCTCATAAGCTTTCAGAAAGGGACCCTAGCGAGGTTAGGCAGCCACCCAGGATAGATGTGGAGAGGATAATGATAACATGATGACAGGTAGAGCAAACCCCCTCAAATGAATCAGGAATACTGAAAGATGCCATTGTTGTTGGGTGGGGTGGGACAGAAACCCCAGCTTAATGTTGTTTATGCAGTTTGGTGTCCTCTGACCAGACAGGTCTGAGTTCTTGTGATTTTTGACAGACCTAACTTCAACCTCTGCCGACATCTCCCAGAGGTCTAAGTCTTGCCTAAACTGTAAGAAATTCATCCAGCTCTCTTCACACTCGGGGAGAACACCAACTACCATGAATGTCTCTACATAATCATGTTCATATACTGTAGCGAGCAGCATAGAGCCACAACTGATGGAGATGTATAATCAACTCCTATGGCTAAAGTCTGACTTATGCCTGATCAGGCAATGATCATCAGCTGCTTGCAAATGCGTGGACATATGGGCAGTGACCACCTGGCTTTTCGGGGTTGGTAGCCCATGCCTACTTAAGGGCTGGGGGAGGTTTGCCCATAAGGAGAGAAAGAGAGAGGAAGGAGAGAGGGGAGAGAGAGAGAGGAAGGAGAAGGAGATAGATTGCTGTGAATAAAGTCCTGGAATAAACTGCAGTGAGAAGAGCTCCGGTGGTCATGTCACCCTTGCTGGACGAGGTGGGGCGTGACAATATATGTACTACATAAAGCTACACAAGGTCTGAAATTGAGCCAGACTAGATATTAGAAGAGTAGGATTTTTGTTCTCTGATCTTGGTATAATATTACAAACCAAGGGGTAGAACAGAGACAGTAAACTCCATTGGAACAGGTACATGGGAGTAACTGAAGATGAGTGAGCCAGAGCCAGAGACCACTGATGCTCCGGACATTAATCTGGGATCTTCAAGGGAGTAGACCTAAGCCAGGACCCCTGTTTGTCTGGGTGTGAATCTAGGACCTCCAAGGAAATAGGTCTGAGCCAGGACCTCTGCCACTCTGGGAATGAATCTGGGACCTCTGAGGGAGTAAGCAGAACCAGAGATCTTTGCAGGGCCAAGTGTGAGTCATGGACCTCAGATGGAAAAAGGCTGATCCAGGACATCTGTTGCTCTGGGCATTGGTCTGGGACATCAAAGGGAATAGACAGAAAACTGAAACCTCTGTGTGTCCAAGTGTGAATCTGGGAACTCTGAGGGAGTAAGGCTGAGCCAGGTCTTCTGCGGTTCTGGGCGCATCTGAGCCTGGGAACTCTGAAGCAATAGACCGGGCCAAAGACTTTTGAAAGACCAACTCCAAGCCAGGGACATCTGCAGGAAGAAATCCAGATCAAGATTTACAGAAACAGGTCAAAGCTGGTAAACTAGGCCAAAGTAGTCCTGAGACAGCAAACTCCAAGGGAGCAGAGCAAAGCCCAGAAATGTTGAGCTATCTCCAGGAACACAGGTAACCAATGGGTAACTAGAACTATGGTACTGATAGTACCACAAAACAAACATCTTAGCTTTGGACTCATGGACACCTAGAAAATTAATCAACAGAAGCTCAGACAGCTGCCACATGCACCTACTAGAGTAACAAAAGAGTACAAAAGGTAAAACCATATGCAACATCACAAAGAGCAATAAAACACCAGGAAAACCTACAGAACCTTCAACAGCAAGACTTGAACAACCAAATATAGATGAAGCAGAAGGAAGTGACCTAAAAAATAAATTCAAGAGATTGAAACTCATAAAGAGAAAATGAGAAATTCTCTCAAAGAATTGGAGGGAAAGGCAAACAAAAAATTGGAAGACATCATCAAATCCCCTAAAGAAATCCAAGAAAAAGCAATAAAACATATGAAAGAAACTATTCAAGACTTGAAAAATGGAATAGAGACAATAAAAAAACACAGTCTGAGGGGATTATAGAAAAAGAAATAATGAGAAAATGATCAAGAACCACAAACACAATCATGAACAACAGTATATAAGACATGGAAGAAAGAATCTCAAGCAGTGAAGATACAATACAGGAAATAAACTCATCAGTTAAAGAAAATATTAAATGTATCAAAAGCTTAACCCAACACATCCAGGAAATATGAGACAACATGAAAAGCCAAGTCAAAGAATAATAGATATAGAAAAAGGAGAAGCTCAACTCAAAAGCACAGAAAATATATTTAACAAAATCATAGAAGACAACTTTTTCAACCTAAAGAAATATATACCTATGAAGATAAAAGAATTTTACAGAACACCAAATAGACTGGATCCATAAAAAGCCCCCTCAACACATAATAATCAAAACACTAAACATACAGAGTAAAAAAAGAATATTAAGAGCTGCAAAGGAAAATGGCCAAGTACCATATAAAGGTAGACCTATCAGAATTATACCTGACTCCTCATTGGAGACAATCAAAGCCAGAAGGTCATAATCAAACATTATGCAGACATTAAGAGACCACAAATGCCACTATACCCAACAAAATTATCAATTATCATAGAAGGAAAAAACAAGACATTCCATGAAAAAAACTAGATTTACCCTGTACCTAGCCACAAACGCAGCCCTACACAAAATACTAAAAGGAAAACTCCAACTGCAAAAACCTGGACTAACCAACAAAAACAAACAATTGATGGTTGCATAGCAGCAAATTCCAAAGGGGAAAAGGCACAAGTTAACATCACCAACAATGAATCCTAAATTAACAGGAGATAGCAATCACTGGTCATTAATATCCCTTAATGTAAATGGACTCAACTCACCTATAAAAAGACACAGGCTAAGAGATTGCATATGAATACACAATCCATCCTTCTTCTGCATACAAAAAAAACCACATCTCAACCTCAAAGACAGACATTGCCTCAGAGTAAAGGGTTAGGAAAATAGATTCCAATCAAATGGTCCTAAGAAATATCAGGTGTAGCTATCCTAATATGTAAAAATATAGAATTCAAGCTAAAATCAATCAAAAGAGACAAAGAAGGTCATTTCATATTACTCACAGGAAAAAATCCATCAAGAGAAATATCATTACTGAACATCTATGCCCCAAATGCAAGGGCAACCTGATATGTAAAAGAAACACTTCTAAAGCTTAAAACATACATTAAACTCCACACACTAATAGTGGAAAACTTCAATATTCCCCTCTCACCACTGGCCCTGTCAATCAGACAAAAAATGAACAGAGAAATAAGAGAACTAACAGATGTTATGACTAAAGTGGACTTACCATACATCTATATAATATTCCATTCAAAAGAAAAGAAAATACTTTCTTCTCAGCACCTAATGGAACCTACATAAAATGTTGTATTATGGGAGCGGCGGGCTGCATCCCCAGCATCCGTCTGCCTGTATGGCTAGCTTATGTCCCGAAATAATTACATGGAAACTGTATTCTTTTAAACACTTCCTGGCCCATTAATTCCAGCCTCTTATTGGCTAGCTCTTACATATTGATCTAACCCATTTCTAATAATCTGTGTAGCCCATGAGGTGACTTACCAGAGAAGATCTTAACCTGTGTCTGTTTGGAGTGGAAGAATCATGGTGACTTCCTCACTCGTCTTCTTTCTCCCAGCATTCTGTTCTGTTTACTCCACTTACCTAATTATCTGTCCTATTAAAGGGCTAAGGCAGTTTCTTTATTTAACCAATAAAATTAACACAAAACAGAAGACTCTTCCCCATCATTTCCCCTTTTTCTGTTTAAACAAAAAAGAAAGGCTTTAACATAGTAAAATTACATAACAAAACAGTTATCAAGTAAAAATTACAGTTATAATATTTATATCTACTTTATCTTTTATCATAACTAAGGAAAACGATAAATATTTATCCATTTTTCAACTCCATCAAAGACTTCAGAAGGATATAATATTACCTAAGTAAACAAGAAATCCAAAACTCTAGAAATGACAGAGACATCTCGCTGCCTGGACAGTCACCCAAAGTTCCTCTGTACTGTTGAGGCATTCATCTTTGGCCTTCAGGCCCATAGTATCCAGCAGACATTTCCATGAAGCAGGAAATTTTGAAGACAAGTCAGTCACTTTCTTCTGTGTCCTGCAGAATATCTCACAGACTCTCATGAATCAGGAACCCCAAAAGACCATCTCACCTTTAGGCTGAAGTCTTGAGATTAGATCACATTAAAATGCTGAGCACTAGCTCACACAAGTTTAGGACAGGAGAAAACTGGGGAGTCAGACTGACAGTTTTAGTGAGACTTAGACTGTGTCTCTACAGTAGGGGGTCCCCATAGTTCTATAATATGCCCTGCATTGGTATTGGCATTTGATGACACAGACAGAAAGTCAAGATCTCTGTCTTTTCCTATTGAGATGTAAGAGGGAATCCTAGATTTGTTTTGATTTTCATTTCTCTAATGACTAAGGAATTTAGAAATTTCCTTAAGTGTCTTTCAGTCATTTTAGATTCATATGTTAAAAGTTTTTTATTTAGGTCTGTACTCCATTCTTTATTGGATTATTTGTTCTTTTGATGACCAATTATTTAAGTTCTTTGTATGTTTTCAAGATCAGTCTTCTGTCCACTGTGGGGTAGGTGAATATCTTTTCCCATTCTACAGGCTGCCTTTTTTGTATTGTTGATCATGTCCTTTGGTTTACAGAAACTTTTGCTTCAGGAGATCTCATTTATTATTTTTCTCAGTGTCTGTAATGCCTGGGCTTATGATTTGAATGTGGTCCTCTTTACCAATGTGTTCAAGTGTACTTCCAATATTCTGTTTTATGTAGTTCAGTGTGTTTGTCTTCATGTTGTAGTCTTGATCCATTGGGACTTGAATTTTGTTCATGATGATAGATGTGGATCTACTTTCATTCTTCCACACATTGATATTCAGTTATGTCAGCACCATTTGTTGAATATTTTCTCCATTTTATATTTTTTGGTGCTTTGTCAAAAATCAGGTGTAGTAGGCAAGTGGATTGATATCTGGGTCTTAGAATCAGTTCCATTAGTCCTCCTATCTATTTTTGTGCCAATACCAGGCTCTCTTCAGTACTGTAGCTCTGCAGTCATCTGAAGAAGTCAGGGAATGTGATGCCTCCAGAAATTATTTTTTATATAGGACTGTTTTGACAATCTTGCATTTTTTGGTTTTTCTATATGAAGTTGAGTGTTTTTATTTTGATATCTGTGAAGAATTTTTCCGATGTTTACATGGGAATGGTATTGAGCCTATAGATTGCTATGTTGATTTCTAATTAACAAGGGTAAGGGACATCTTCCCATTCTCTGTGGTATTCTTCAAAGATTTAATATTCTTTTCCTACAGTCCTTTAACTTCTCTAGTTAGTAATTCCATAATATTTTATATTTGTGGCTATTGTTAAGGGTGATGTTTCCATCATTTATTACTTCAAGCCATCTTTCTTTTTCAGAAACTATTCCTTGTAACCACTTTTATCTACCTTCCTGATGACCACTCCCAATCTTCTGATAACCATAATTATACCCTTAACTTCTAAGGATACTCTTATACAAAACATACAAGTAAACATATGAGAGATTTGACTCTTCATGCCTCTCATATTTCAGTTAATGGTATCCTTTGAGCTTAAAAAACATTGTTGATCTGGGCAGTGGTGGTGCACACCTTTAATCCCAGCACTCGGGAGGCAGAGGCAGGTGGATCTCTGTGAGTTTGAGACCATTATGTGTTCTTTTATGGCTTTGAAGATCACTGTGACGTGCGAAGGCCATACCACACTGATTACATTCATAGGGTTTCTCTCCAGTATGTGTTCTTTTATGGCTTTGAAGATCACTGTGACGTGCGAAGGCCTTACCACACTGATTACACTCTTAGGGTTTCTCTCCAGTATGTGTTCTTTTATGCCTTTGAAGATGATTATGTTGGGCAAAGGCCTTACTACACTGATTACATTCACAGGCTTTCTCTCCAGTATGTGTTCTTTTATGTTTTTGAAGATTACTCTGAGTTGCAAAGGCCTTACCACACTGATTACATTCATAAGGTTTCTCCCCAGTATGTGTTCTTTTATGCCTTTGAAGATGATTATGCTGTGCAAAGGCCTTACTACACTGATTACATTCATAGGGTTTCTCTCCAGTATGTGTTCTTTTATGTTTTTGAAGATTACTCTGAGTTGCAAAGGCCTTACCACACTGATTACATTCATATGGTTTCTCGCCAGTATGTGTTCTTTTATGGCTTTGAAGATTACTGTGTTGTGCAAAGGCCTTACCACACTGATTACATTCACAGGGTTTTTCTCCAGTTTGTATTCTTTTATGTGCTTGAAAAACAGTACTTTGAGCAATGGCTTTACCACACTGATTATATTCATAGGATGTCTCTCTAGAATATATTCTTTTAATCTTTTGAAGATGACTGTGATCAGCAAAGACCTTACCATGTAGATTACATTCATATGATTTCTCTCCAGTATGTGTTCGTTTATGACTTTGATGAGTTTCATAAAGAAAAAAGTCTTTATCATCTTGACCATACTCATAGGGTTTTTCTCCAGTGTGTGTTCTTTTATGCATTTCAAGATGATTATAATAAGAAAAGACTTCATCACATTGCTTAATTTTACAGCATTTTTCTCTGCTATGTGTTTTTTCATTCCTTAGAAGATGAGTGTTATAAGACAAGACTCTACCACAATGAGAATATACTGAAAACTTCTCTCCAGTTTGATTTCTTTCAATCCTGCAAGGATAATTTACACATGTAAAAGCTTTACCACATTCAATTCAGTTTAACCTCATACCTATATGAATTAATTTCATGTTTTTCAAATTGTAAAAAGGAATCAAAATCAAGGTTTTATAGCTTTGTTTAAAATCATGGTTTGTTCTCTCATTAGGGGTCATTTTAAATCTAGAAAATATTTGTGATGAGAAATTCCATTTTGTCATGGTTTATCTTTTCATCTATAATTTTCTAGGATATTTTTTATATTTTTGAAGAGAACTGCATATACTGAGTGCTTTACCAACTTTAATCCATTCATAATGTTACTATATTGTGAATCATTATACATTTCGTAAGTGAACTAAGACACCCAGAAGTATTTGCATAGACCTAGAACTCATGTTTGTTTGTTTGTTTTTGATGTAATGTGACTTTGTTCTTATGTATTAACCATGATGATAGAAAATAAATTAATTTTGTATTTTTGGATCAAATTAAACATGTACACTCTACATACGAACTACAGTTTATCTTCTTAATTGTTCTTAAAGAGAGGTATGCTAAATCTTTCCATATTCCTAAACTCATACACTTGTGTCATATGAAAAAGAATAGTGTATAAAAGATTTCCAAAATGAATCTACAAGGTTCGACTTTGACAGACTTGTGGTATAAATATTAAGATTTCTCTACAACAAATGCCTCTTGACTATTCTGATTTCACTAAACTTAGCACAGTCACAAAAAGTATATGAGTGATACAAGGCTTACCATGGGCTGTTGAATTAGTAGAAAGTTTTGCAGCTATACTCAGCATCACTGAAATATATATATATATATATATATATATATATATATATATATATATATATATATATATATATTCTGTCATGGATAGCAAGAAGCAAATGAAGCAGCAGTTCTACAACATAGCTCTCATGGTGCTATGAATCAAATGGTGATATCTGTTTAGGAATTGCTACCTAGACTTTTTCTTAAATGAAGGCTTTGTAGATGCAATTCACATACATGAAATTGAGGTATATGAATTTGTGAGAACTTAATAACCATCAATACATTTAAAGCTGTGCTTATTTATACTGTTGCTTTTGTTTTGAAGTTCCAGAACACATTACAAACCATTCAAGGGAAATTGTTATGAACTTGCCCAAGAAAATTACCTTGCATGTCTTCTAGAACATTGACAATGCTCTTCGGTGTCAAGGTCTTCCCAAATGTATCCTAAAATACAGTACCAGAATATACGCTATATTATTTAAGTATGTGCAACAATTAGCTTATTATCTTAAGTGCACCTAAGAACTGTGACTATCATTTACCTCATTCTTCTTTCTCTAAAACAAATTACAGAACAAAATCATAAACCAAGGAAAAGTTGTCTCCATATTTTGAAACATGAAAGAAATTTATTTTCACCTATAGTAGTTAGGTTCCTGTAGGTCTCTAGTATCACATCTTTGTAGAGATTCTTCTGGGAAGGATTCAGTAAATCCCACTCTTCCTTAGTGAAGTTGATGTGCACATCATCATAGGTCACTGCCTTCAAAAATATACCATATATGAGTACAATGTAAGTATGACAGTAAAATGCATACTTCTTTGAAAGTATATTATCATGATTCTGGTGTTCCCCATTCTTGGTCAATGACATAGACAGTCCCTTTAGAAGGAAATTGAAAGGGAGAATCAATTCTGTTATTTCTGTGTCCTTTGTATAGGATACCACTTTATAAGAGCAGTATCTATTCACAGGGAGAGAAAAAGACAAAAGATCAACAGTACGTTGTATGCATGAGAAAATTAATGAGTACAGAAAGGAAAAAAAAGATGGACAAACTGGGCATATTGGTGTATTTTGCCTTTACCACAACACTCAGAGAACAGAGGTAGGTATATTTGTTGCTGAGATGAATGCCAGTCATGAATTAACAGAACTACTTATTCATTTTCGGATACCATGTATCTTGTCAGATGTTGAGGCATGAGCATGTCTTTGCCCAAAGGCCAGTTTTGACAACAAGAAAAGAAGCTTCGACTGTCTTCAGTGCTCAACATTCTCTGGAAAATATATCAATGTTACCAGTAGTATTCGTGTCTCACTTCAACAATACCCTGAGTTATTTAAAAGCCATATTTTACAGCTCTTTGAAGTGGTTGAAGATTACCTATCTATGCAAAATATATTCTTTATGTGTCTAAAAATTCTGATTATTCTATTAGTATGACAAACATAGATGACTATTGATCTATAATTCTAATACCTATATAACTTAAAGAGTAAGACTTCATATTAGAATATTGTACAATAAACAACTGTACAATAAATGAGAACAATGGGCTCAAAATGTAACCAATGAATAAGTATCTTGATCAGTGGAAGAAATGTACATTGCAATTTGATAAATATATTTATTAACATATAAAATGTTTTAAGCAGAGGTAGAAGCATGAATATATATAATATTCAATATGTAACATTATATCAATATACAAAAATCTATATCAAAGCAATTGCCTATAGATTATAACTCTCAAGCATTCACTCTATTACTCACTAATATTATTAATGTATGTAAACTCACACTAATCTATTATTCCATCCAATTTTCCCTTTTTTTCAAAGAAATCCCTGAGCCCATAAAATTTCCCTTCTAACCTGCAACTCTATACCAATTATAATCAACCCCTAAATGATGTCCCTAACTCTTGGACAAACTTTGTTGGAAGTCTTTTAGAATTACTTCCAGCTGTCATGGAGGTGATGTTCTTTCTATGGGATCCTGTGAAAATAAAATGATGGTTAAATTCCAAGAATACTGTCTGGTATAATTGCAAATAGTCTCTGAGTATTTTGTAAAGGTTTTCTGAGCTTCCTCTTATAAGGTCTGTCCAGAACATTGTAAAAAGTGGACCATTTCAGCTAACCAAGTTGGAACCATCTTGAGCAGCTGGTATGCAAAACAGGTCTGATAGTAGCACTTTCATCATCATGCCATCATATCAACCAGGTTGAGTTGTTGTTGTGGGGCCCCAACTTCTTCCTGGAAACTTCAAAATTACTTCAGGAAAATTCATTTTTCATTGTGAAAAACTTAAACATTATTTATTTAGTCATATACAGACATGTATATTCAATGACATGAATAGAGACAAAAGTAGAAATGTAGAAAAGTGAAAATTTTTCTAAATTCTTTTTTCTTTCTGTTTCATGCTCCTGATATGAGAGAGAAACTCTGAATTTTTATTTTAATGATATGCTTGGATTTATAGAAGGACAGATCAAGTGTCCATCTCTAAAACCAGCTCTATATATTCATAAATATACATTCACTTACAAAAGGCACCCAATGAAATGATAAGATAAAAGTGTAGACTACTGAATCTAAAAAGAATAAAGGGGCATATATGTGTATGATTTAAAGAGTCGATTATTAAAATTAATTTTAAAAAGTAATTACTTATTTATATATTTTACATTGATATAGATATGGATGCTCCCTTTTGATATAAACTTGACATTTTTATTCAAACATACTGTCTATGATTTTTATATTCTTAAAGTATTTTACGTAATTCAACTCACTTAAATGTGTAATGAAAATTTCTAGTCTTGAAAGTTATTATTATAAACCAATTAGGATATAAAGTACTGCATGTTAGTACTTTGTTCTTTATTACAATTAAAATTATACTCAAGTTAGGTATGTTTTAGACATTATATTGAATTTCATTAGCTGATTCAAATGAACATACTTCAGAGAATATGTTTGCTGAAGTAAAACAAACTTTGTCTTCTTAGGGATTACAAATTACTTGTGAAAATATACAAAAAGGTGATTATATTAATCATTCAGTATATAAAATACTTTTACAAAAATTTGAGCCCAAAAGTTAAAAATTAGGAGAGATTATTTGTGGAATCTTAATAATTTTCAGAAATTGTTGCAAGACATTGACCATCTATATCCCGCTACTGGAGTAAATAATTGAAAACAGTAATTAGACCAAACCATAAAAGGTGACAAGAATTTTTTTTTTGTTTTTAGATCAAGGTAATTTATTATTGAATCTTATATATAATATAATTGTATAAATATATTTGTACAAAGATAATCACCTGTAATTCTTGCACACAAAACTTCCTGGTGCTATTTTGATTGATTCTTTCAGAGTTATGTGTTTATTCAATTTATCACTTTAAAAATGATCTGATTTTAATGTTTTCACAGTAGAACTGAGGTTTTGTTTGCACTTGGCACTGTGCTGACATTTGCAGTGATGGTACAGAAGTCGTGGTTGCTAATGCTGCTGGTACTTGACTTGAGTCACCCAACATTACTAGCAAATCATGGCGTTCTTCACTTATCAGTTTTAACCTTAGCCTAAGTGTGACACTTTAATATATTTAATGAAGTTTGAATGTGTAAAGCAGTCCTGCACATTAAAACAGCTGTGGTTGCTTTTATGAGCAGAATTTCTGTTATGGCTTTGGTTACTAACTAAAGCACATTTTAAAAAAGAAAACCATCACATTTTATTTGAATGACAATGCTATTCAGACTTAGGTATTTTATAGACATACTCTTGAAAGAGTTTGTCAAGAAAAGCAACAAACAGTATTTGTTGCCAGTGGTAAGATGTGAACTTTCCTGAGAAATTCAAAATTTTGAAGAATTTCTTTCTGCTATGAGTTTTCCAGCTTTCTAATTTTTGACTGTTTTGGTAAGACTTTTGTAAATCATATTAAAATTATGATTTAATGAAAATGTCATCAGCAAATACATATTTTAAAATGTTGAATAATACAATATATTTGTGTTTGGAATATATATATAATTACATAACTCAGTGATAATATTTTCCAGAGAACCAATGCATGAATGAAAGAAATCCATTTAAAGTACAAAGTAGATTACACTTTATACTTTATATACTTTAAAAAGTATATTTAATGCTGGGCGGTGGTGGCACATGCCTTTAATCCCAGGACTTGGGAGGCAGAGACAGGCGGATCTCTGTGAGTTTGAGGCCAGCCTGGTCTACAAGAGCTAGTTCCAACACAGGCTCCAAAGCTACAGAGAAATCCTGTTTCAAAAAGCCAAAGAAGAAACTATTGAGGACTCTTAAACACCTTTAAACTAAAGTTACAGTTTATCACACTAAAGATTAAAACTGCCAAATTTTTCAAGTAGGAATTAATTCCTTTAAAAAAAATAAGAAAAGCAAGATTCTATGCAAACATAATACATTTTATGAAAATTCTTTTCCAAAATCTACCCAAAAAGTAGTAAGACTAAAACTTGAAATTTTGTAAATGTGTTTAATATCTCGCTTACTAAACATGATAGTTGCCTTCTGGTACTTATTCTGCATATCTATTGTTATCCTGTTTGGTAAAAGATAAGAAAATCTAGCTTTAGCAGTAAAGGGAAAAGGATTAAGAGATGTTGCAAGTGGAAAACATATCCATAAACACTAGCATTACTACTCAAAGTAAATAAAATATAAATGCACTTTTTTTCATTTTTATTTATTTATTTATTTTCTCCATTAACAGCTTTAATTGGGTGTGGGGCAATAGAACTATTCTTAGCACAATTATGGGTGTGGGGTTCCCTGCAGACTCGCCAGGGTGATGGTTCCTGTAATGATTTTTAGGGGGAAACGGCTCCCAACAGATCCCCCTTTCTCTTATATAAAGGCAGGTAGTTATTACGTGGAGAGCACCCGTCAGAGTCAAACATGGTGTCAGATCTAAAGGAGAAGGGACTGAGATATGGAGAGACCCTCATCTCGAGTGGAGAAGCAATTTACCTCTCCTGGGAACAGAGGGGTGCCTGATGATTCTTAGGTAGAGTGGGGACCAGGCCTTTTTTCTTTCCCCCTTACCCATCCTAGGGTTCCCAGGGCCCTGTCTTAGGTTGGGGGATTATCCTGCCATAAGTCACCTGTCCTTGGAGCTCCTCAAATAAAAGGCATCTAGCAGGATTAAAGTAAACAAATCACAGGGCACCCTGTCTTAGGCCATGTGGAGAGCACCCTCATACCTGTACCATGCCATATTGAGCCGGTTTCTGCAACCTCTGTATGGTGTGCTATTCAGGGGAGGATCCACACTAACTCCCGTCATTGGGCCCCTGCGTCTATCATTAATGAAAAGACTGTGAGGAGCTCCTCAAACAAAAGATATAATGATATAATTTTGGCACCTGTAACTCCACCTCCAGACAAGAAGAAAGGGCTTTTTCCCAACCCAGTATTCACCTTTTAGTCTGGCCTATGGTATGTCCTCCTTCCTAAGTGCCTACTACACATAAAGTTATGTGTGCTGCCTGCCAAAAATTAGGGCAGTGTAAAAGGGATCAAAATCTAACATTTTTAACATATGCATTAAAACCAAACACTTTACAGCATGTGTCAAACTTTTCCCAACATCTATAAGCAGTTACAAATATCATTAGCTCAATTTCAGTAGGAGTACCATGACATACATTGTTGTTATCAAATGTCACCAGTTCCAGTCTCTGAACAACAGTGAAAGGAACCCCCAATTTTCCCCCTTCTTAAGTGAAGAGAGGTTAATATTTTAATTAAAATGAGTTCTGTGTCCCAAAGTTTAAAGCAGTCTGATGTTTAGTCTGCAACTCAGCTCCAAAGCAGACCAGAGTTCAAGCTACAGAAGCAGTTTAGCATTTGTGCTCCAGGACAGGTGGGGGAACCTGCGTGAGGCGAGCTGGAATCAGCTACATGAAGCACATCCTGGCAATTATGTCAGCCGGGTCTCCCTGGACTCTGGAGGCAGGATGACACCCTGCAGAGTGGTGTAGCTGGTTTTGTCAGCAGGCACTCATTTCCTTGGGGGCATGGAAGACTGGACCAAGGACCTCTCCTCAATCACCTCTGGAAGTCTGGAACTCCTCTGTGTCCACAGCCTCGACCTCAAGTCCAGATTTTATTTTCTTTCTGTGAGAAAAGCACAAACACATCCTCGACCCCAATTATAACTACAGGTCGGGTTTTTTCATAATGCATTGCAAGGGCTTTTTCACCTTGTCTCAGCAAAGGTCAGCTTGGTATCATCAAGCCAGATCCATTTGCATCAGGATCTGCTGACAACTTTTATGAGTTGCTTTGAAGGAGCCTTGTTATGCTCCATAATTTTTATTATTATTATTATTTGGGTCTGGGATACCTCACTCAGGATAGTGTTTTCTATTTCCATCCATTTGCATGCAAAATTCGAGAAGTCATTGTTTTTTACCGCTGAGTAGTACTCTAATATGTAAATATTCCACACTTTCTTCATCCATTCTTCCACTGAAGGACATCTAGGTTGTTTCCAGGTTCTGGCTATAACAAACAATGCTGCTATGAACATAGTTGAACAAATGCTTTTGTCATATGATAGAGTATCTCTTGGGTATATTCCCAAAAGTGGTATTGCTGGGTCCAGGGGTAGGTTGATCCCGAATTTCCTGAGAAACCGCCACACTGTTTTCCAAAGTGGTTGCACAAGTTTGCATTCCCACCAACAATGGATGAGGGCACCCCTTCCTCCACAACCTCTCCAGCAAAGACTATCATTGGTGTTTTTGATTTTAGCCATTCTGACAGGCGTAAGATGATGTCTCAAAGTTGTTTTGATTTGCATTTCCCTGATCGCTAGGGAGTTTGAACATGACCTTAAGTGTCTTTTGGCCATTTGGAATTCTTCTGTTGAGAATTCTTCAGTTCAGTGCCCCAATTTTTAATTGGGTTATTTAGCATTTTAAAGTTTAGTTTCTTGAGTTCTTTATATATTTTGGAGATCAGGCCTTTATCTGTTGCTGGGTTGGTGAAGATCTTCTCCCAGTCAGTACATTGCCTTTTTGTCTTAGTTACAGTATCCTGTGCTTTACAGAAGCTTCTCAGTTTCAGGAGGTCCCATTTATTCGATGTTTCCCTTAATGTCTGTGCTGCTGGGGTTATACATAGGAAGCGATCTCCTGTGCCCAACTGTTGTATGGTACTTCCCACTTTCTCTTCTATCAGGTTCAGTGTGTTAAGATTGATATTGAGGTCTTTGATCCATTTGGACTTGAGTTTTGTGCATGGTGATAGATATGGGTCTATTTTCATTCTTCTACAGGATGAGATCCAATTGTGCCAGCACCATTTGTTGAAGATGCTTTCTTTCTTCCATTGTATGTTTTTAGCTCCTTTATCAAAAATGAGGTGTTTATAGGTTTGTGGGTTAAATTCCAGGTCTTCTGTACGATTCCATTGATCGAGCTCTCTGTTTTTATGCCAGTACCACACTGTTTTCATTACTGTAGCTCTGTAATAGAGTTTGAAGTCAGGGATGGTAATGCCTCCAGAAGTGCCTTTATTGTATAAGATTGTTTTGGCTATCCTGGGTTTTTTGTTTTTCCATATGAAATTGATTATTGTCCTCTCAAGATCTGTGAAGAATTTTGATGGGACCTTGATGGGGATTGCATTGAATCTATAAATTGCCTTTGGAAGAATTGCCATTTTTACTATGTTGATCCTCCCAATCCAAGAGCAAGGGAGGTCCTTCCATTTTCTGGTATCCTCTTCAATTTCTTTCTTCAATGCCTTAAAGTTTTTGTCAAATAAATCTTTCACTTCCTTGGTTAGAGTTACCCCAAGATATTTTATGCTGTTTGTGGCTATCGTGAAAGGTGATGCGTCTCTGATTTTCCTCTCTGTTTCCATATCCTTTGTGTAAAGGAGGGCAACTGATTTGTTGGAGTTGATCATATATCCAGCCAAATTACTAAACATGTTTATCAGCTGTAGGAGTTCTTTGGTGGAGTTTTTGGGGTCGCTTATGTACACTATCATATCATCTGCAAATAACGAAAGTTTAATTTCTTCCTTGCCAATTCGAATCCCCTTTATCCCCTTGTGTTGTCTTATTGCTATTGCTAACACTTCAAGCACTATATTGAAGAGGTATGGAGAGAGTGGACAGCCTTGTCGTGTTCCTAATTTCAGTGGGATGGCTTTGAGTTTCTCTCCATTTAATTTGATGTTAGCTGTCGGCTTGGTGTAAATAGCTTTTATTATATTTAGGTACGTCCCTTGTATCCCTAATCTCTCCAAGACTTTTATCATAAAGGGATGTTGAATTTTGTCAAATGCTTTTTCAGCATCTAATGAAATGATCATATGGTTTTTTCTTTCAGCTTATTTATATGATGGATTACATTGATAGATTTTCATATGTTGAACCAGCCCTGCATCTCTGGGATGAAGCCTACTTGATCATAATGGATAATTTTTCTAATGTGTTCTTGGATTCGGTTTGCCAGTATTTTGTTGAGGATTTTTGCGTCGATGTTCATGAGCGAGATTGGCCTGTAATTCTCTTTCTTGGTTGAGTCTTTGTGTGGTTTTGGTATCAGAGTAACTGTAGCTTCATAAAAGGAATTTGGCAATGACTCTTCTGTTTCTATATTGTGAAATACATTAAGGAGTATAGGTATTAGGTCTTCTTGGAAGTTCTGGTAGAATTCCACATTGAAACCATCTGGACCTGGGCTTTTTTTGGTAGGGAGGTTTTTGATAACAGTTTCTAATTCTTCGCGACTAACAAGTCTATTTAGATCGTTCACCTGGTCTTGGTTTAGCTTTGGTATATGGTATTTATCTAAAAAAGTGTCCATTTCTTCCACATTTTCCAGTTTTGTGGCATACAGGCTTTTGTAGTAAGATCTAATTATTCTCTGAATTTCCTCTGGTTCTGTTGTTATGTCACCCTTTTCATTTCTGATCTTATTAATTTGCATATTCTCTCTCTGCCATTTGATTAGTTTGGATAGGGGTTTATCAATCTTGTTGATTTTCTCCAGGAACCAGCTTTTTGTTTCATTTATTCTTTGGATTGTTTTCTGTGTTTCGATTTTATTGATTTCTGCCCACAGTTTGATTATTTCCAGTCTTCTACTCCTCTTAGGAGAGTTTGCTTCTTTTTTTTCTAGAGCTTTCAGGTGGGCTGTTAAGTCTCCAATGTGTGCTTTCTCTGTTTTCTTTATGTGGGCACTTAGTGCTATGAACTTTCCTCTCAGGACTGCTTTCATAGTGTCCCATAAGTTTGAGTAGGTTGTTTCTTTATTTTCATTGAATTCAAGGAAGACTATAATTTCTTTCTTTATTTCTTCCTTGACCCAGGTGTGGTTCAGTAGTTGACTGTTCAGTTTCCATGAGTTTGTAGGCTTTCTGGGGGTAGCTTTTTTGATGAATTCTAACTTTAATCCGTGATGATCTGATAAGACGCAGGAGGTTATGCATATTTTTTTGTAACTGTGGAAGTTTGCTTTGTTACCGAGTATGTGGTCAATTTTCGAGAAGGTTCCATGAGCTGCAGAGAAGAAAGTATATTCTTTTCTTTTTGGGTGGAATGTTCTATAGATGTCTGGTAAGTCCATTTGATTCATTACCTCCATTAATTCTCTTATTTCTCTGTTAGGTTTCAGTCTGATTGACCTGTCCATTGGTGAGAGAGGAGTGTTGAAGTCTCCTACTATTAGTTTGTGTGGTTTGATGGCCGCCTTGAGTTAATAATGTTTCTTTTACGTATGTGGGTGCTTTTATATTAGGGGCATAGATATTCAGGATTGAGACTTCCTCCTGATGAATTGTTCCTGTTATGAGTATAAAATGTCCCTCTCCATCTCTTCTGATTGATTTAAGTTTGAAATCAACTTTGTTAGAAATTAGTATGGCCAGCCCTGCTTGTTTCTTAGGTCCATTTGCTTGGTAAGCCTTTTCCCAGCCCTTTACTCTGAGTAGTTGCCTGTCTTTGTGTTTGAGGTGTGTTTCTTGTAGACAGCAGAATGTTGGATCCTGTTTTCGTATCCAATCTCTTAGCCTGTGCCTTTTTATAGATGAGTTGAGTCCATTGACATTAAGTGATATTAATGTCCATTGGTTGTTCATTCTGGTCATTTTTCTAGTGGTAGTGTTTGTGCGTTTCCCTTCTTTGAGATGTGCTTGTGAAGGGACTCTAGATATCTGAGTTCTTGTGGGCCTTGTTGGACTCCTTGGTTTGTGATTTTCCTTCTATTACTTTCTGTAAGGCTGGATTTGTGGCTATGTATTGTTTAAATTTGTTTTTATCTTGAAAAAATTTGTTTTCTCCATTTATAGTGAATGAAAGTTTGGCTGGGTATAGTAGTCTGGGCGTGCATCCATGGTCTCTTAGTTTCTGCAGTACATCTATCCAGGACCTTCTAGCTTTCATGGTTTCCAAAGAGAAGTCAGGTGTAAGTCTGATAGGTTTACCTTTATAAGTAACTTGGCCTTTTTCCTTTGCAGTTCTTAATATTCTTTCTTTATTCTGTATGCTTTGTGTTTTGTTTATTATATGGTGAGGGGATGTTCTTTTTTGATCCAGCCTATTTGGTATTCTGTATGCTTCTTGAATCTTCAAAGGTATATCTTTCTTTAGGTTGGGAAAGTTTTCTTCTATAATTTTATTAAATATATTTTCTGGACTGTTGAGCTGCACTTCTTCTCCTTCTTCAACTCCAATTATTCTTAGGTTTGGTCTTTTTATTGTGTCCCAGATTTCCTGAATGTTTTGTGATGAGAACTTGTTGGATTTGCTGTTTTCTTTGATCAGTGCATTTATTTTCTCTATGGTATCTTCAGCGTCTGAGATTCTTTCTTCAATCTCTTGTATTCTGTTGGTTATACTTGTTTCTGTAGTTTCTATTCGTTTACCTAGATTCTCTATGTCCAGTCAGCCCTCTGTTTGTGTTTTCTTCCTTGTCTCCATTTCAGTTTTCAGGTCTTGAACTGTTTCCATTATCTGTTTGATTGTTTTTCCTTGGTTTCCTAGGGTATCATTCACTGATTTATTCAATTCTTCAAACTTTCTGTTATACTTATCATCCATTTCTATAAGGGTATCATTCACTGATTTATTCAATTCTTCAAACTTTCTGTTATACTTCTCATCCATTTCCATAAGGGCTTTTTTACATGCTGTTTAAGGATGTCAATCACTTTCATAGATTCCATTTTTTCTACTTCTTCTTGATTGAGGTGTCCATGTCCTCCTGTTGTGGGGTCGCTGGGTTCTGGTGGTTTCATGTTGTTTTTCAGATTGTTAAGTGAATTCTTGCATTGTCGCCTGCCATTTCTTCCTCCAAATGCTCCCCTAAGGATCTTCTTTTACAGGATCAGGTCTCCTCGCCCACAGATGTTACTTCCCAGTGATGGGACTCTCCCATGATGGCTCTGTAGGTGCCCCAGTGATGGATCTCCTGGTGCCAAGATCAGCTCTCCTTGCTGGTTGGGTAGCTTGTAAACAAAGCACCTACCCAGCTTGGTGCAGGCAGGCTACTGAGGACAAAGGAATTCGTGCCCGCCCGGCTGCCCTCCGGATTCTGCCCCAGACAGGCTGAGCTGGGTGGTGTTATTTGCCCAGAGATGGCAGGGAGAGAGAGGTGAAGGAGGGTTCTGGGTGCACACTGGGTGAGGTATGAAGAGAGAGGCGTTATGCATGGTATAGGCCCTGCAGGAAATAGTTCCTTGACCTGGGCTGCGGCCGTGGGTCAGAAAATCACTCACCCTGAGAAGGTTCTTCTGGTGCTGAGATCAGCTCTCCTTGCTGGTTGGGTAGCTTGTAAACAAAGCGCCTACCCTGCTTGGTGCAGGCAGGCTACTGAGGACAAAGGAACTCGCGCCCGCCCTGCTCACTCACCCCGAGAAGGTTCTTCTGGTGCAGAGATCAGCACTCCTTGCTAGTTGGGTAGCTTGTAAACAAAGCCGGTGACAAGAATTTAAATAGTCAAAGAGAATTATCATCTAAAGCAGAGAATAAATGGTTTAGGAAATAAAATTATAGGAGACAGTTATGGATTGTCTGGATGTGAACTTTGGTTACATTCAAGACTTTTTTTGACACAGGTTTCTCTGTAGCTTTGGAATGCGTCCTGGAACTAGCTCTTCTAGACCAGGCTGGCCTTGAACTCCACCTGCCTCTGCCTCCCAAATGCTGGCATTAAAGGCTTGAGCCACAACCTCCTGGCCTTCATTCTAGACATTTTATGCTCTATGCATTCCTTATAGGAATTTTACTGCAGAGGAAAGATATTATCTTATAATCGATATTTTAAACATATAAACATATGAAAAAACTAAAGTGTTATGTGGAAAAAAATCCGAGTTGTTTTTATAAAGAAAACTGAAACTTCATCTATTAGCAGGAATTTACCAAGGTTTAATTGTAGCATGTTTTACTAATGTTGAAATTGAATCTTTATGGACAGGAAGTGAACATTGGCAAAAAGCTTACAGTAATTTCTTGGGAGAAATTAACAACAAATATCCCTTTAGCCATAATACTAATGATCATATAGAGAAGTAACTAATTCTAGGGAAAGGTTCCATCTAGCTTCCTGTATTTAATTTTGGGTTTGAGTCTCTATCTGATATCTAGGCATACATAACAAATACTCATCCTTTAACCTCTTACAGATCTGCTGCATATGACAATTAAAATGCTTAATTTTTTTGCAATGAAATATGAGCATGCATTACAGTGAACTGTGAAGTCTCCAAAAGAAGTGTGAGTCATGCAAGGAAGATTTCAACTGCATGTTGTAATTGTTTCACCATCTAAACATCAGGTTTGGACTACAAACTGCTCAGCACAATATCCAAATGGTACATTAAGATGATTGAGACTGCTGGGAACATATGTTTTAATTAAGCAAACTGTTTATTTTGGAGGTTTGAGGAAGAGATGATGGGCAAAAACACAGACAGTTTGAATGACGGAATTGAATCAAAGACCCAGATATTAATCCTCACACCTATGAACACATGATTTTTGACAAATAAGATAAAATTATACGATGAAAAAAGAAAGCATCTGCAACAAATGGTTATGGCATAACTGGATATCAACAGGTAAAGGAATGCAAATAGATCCATATCTATCACCATGCACAATATTCAAGTCCTTAGGGGATAAAGACCTTAATATAAATCTGACCACACTGAAACTGATAGGAGAGAAACTGAAAAGTAGCCTTCCAAGCATGGAACAGAAGACCACTTCCTAAACATAACACCTGTAACACAGAGTCTGAGAGGAGCAATTAATAAATGGGACCTTTTGAACCTGATAAGCTTCTGCACAGCTAAGGACACAGTCAATAACACAACAAGGCAGCTTATTGAATGGGAAAAAATTTCCAATCCCATATAAGATAGAGGACTGATCTCCCAAATATATAAAGAACTCAAGAAATTAAACATCAAAATTTCAAATAATTCAATTAGAAATGGGGTACAGAACTAAACAGAGAATTTTTTATAAAATAATCTCAAATGGCCAAAAGACACTTAAGGAAATGTTCAACATCCTCAGCCATCAGGGAAA
Organism: Microtus agrestis; assembly: GCA_902806775.1. Classification (NCBI taxonomy): domain Eukaryota; kingdom Metazoa; phylum Chordata; class Mammalia; order Rodentia; family Cricetidae; genus Microtus; species Microtus agrestis. Next base: position 44,674 of record CADCXT010002464.1, read on the forward strand.
TGCAAATCAAAATGACTCTTTAATACCACCTTACATCTGTCAGAATGGCTAAGATCAAAAACACCAATGACTGCTTATGCTGGAGAGGATGTGGGAGTAAGGGGAAGACTCTTCCATTGCTGGTGGAAATGCAAAGTGTACAACCACTCTGGAAAGCAGTATGGCAGTTTCTCTGAAAATTAGGATTCAACCTACCTCAAGACCCAACAATACAAATGGCAATAGTGTGAACTCCCTTATACATCAATATTGGTTGAAAATAAAAGATATTCTTGCTACAATCCACAGACAAAGAGTTAGTTAACAACAAAGGATCAAGGGAGGGATACAACAATCTCCCTGAAAGGGGCACTAGAATAGGTCTTCTGAATTGAATGAGGGTAGTTGGGTATGGGAACAGTAGAAAGCAGGATCAGGGTGCTTGGATGTAGGGAAAATGAGGAAAGACTACAAGAATTGAGGAACACTTGGGAGTTGGTGTGGTACCTAGTACAGTAAAGACTCAGATTTTATGAAAATGCCACTAGCAAGGACTTTTAGGAAAGAGGGATAAGAAGCCGGTGGAGTCTTCTCTAACCAGGCAAAGTATTCAATGTTGGGACTGGGACACCACCCAGCAACAGTTACCTCTACGTCTAGTCCTGCTTGCAAGATATGTTGAGTTATTTGTTCCCCAGAACTTGTAGGAGTAAACAACAAATAACTCGTGAAACTTCAGGCCCATTCCATTAGAGGGAGACAATGCCCATCCTAATTGGATGACCATGAACCTGAATCTCACTACATTACAGGTCTAAGATAGAACCAAACAAGTTAGGAAAATATTCCAAGAAATGATTTCTCATGATATTCTGTTATTCTCATAGAATGGTGCCTCAGCCAATTGTTACCAAACTGACCTAATCCAGGAACTCAAAACAGCAGGAGCAGACACAGGCAGTCAGACAATAAGAGGAGCTAAGGAGACCCTGCTGCCAATGGGGAGGAAGTACCATAGCAACCACCTCCCACCTTGGTTGAGGACACTAGGTTAACACAACCCACAAAATCAACTAAGCAGGAATTATTGGTGCTCACAGAAACTTGTGATCCTATATGGGCCTGTGCTATATGCTTTGCATATATGTTATCAGTTCATACTTTGGTGTTTTGTGGGACTGCTAAGACTTGGTGTTTGAATATGTGGGATTTACTTTAACTCATTTGTCAGCTTTTGAGACCACTTTTCCTCATCCTGGGTTTCTATATCCAGGCTTTATATGTATTCTGCATAGTCTTACTTTAACTTGTTGTACCATGTATGCGGGCTGGCTTTCCATGGCTACTTGACAATGACCTAGAGACATCAGAGATTAGGGAGCCTCAGGAAAAAAATGCTTCTATGGGATTCAGAAATGAGGCTTTCTCTCAATGACTGATCAATGCCAGAGGGCACACCCCTTTGAGAGTTGTGCCATCCCTGAGCTGGTCCTGGATTCTATAAGAAGAGAGGCTGAGTAAGTCCTATGAAGTAAGAAAGTAAGAAGCACTCCCCCATCACATTTGCATCAATTCTTGACTCAAGGATCCTGCCCTCCTTAAGATCCTTCCCTGATATTCTTTAATAGTGAACAACAATATGGAAGTATAAGCCAACTAAACCCTTTTTAACCAATTTTGCTTTTTGGTCATGGTGTTTCTTCACAACAGCAGAATCCCTAATTAAAACAACACACCATGTTTTGTTGATATGTATGAGATTCTAAAGGTAAACAAAGATAGATTTTGGGGAAATGTGAGACTGAGATGAATGGTGGATGGAAGCACTGCAGTCAAGGTATAAAAAAAAGAAGAAACAAAAGACTAATGAAAGAGAAGAATGAGAAGTGATGGAAGACTGGGTTAAGGAAAGATGAAAATTCAGAAGAGCAAATGCCAAATCCTGTGGTTCTCTCTCAGGTACATGGGGCTACATATTTTGTTTGTTTGGTTTTTTGTTTTTGTTTTGTGTTTCTTGAGCCAGGGTTTCTCTGTAGCTTTGGAGCCTTTCTTGGAACTAGCTCTTGTAGAAAAGACTGGCCTTGAACTCACAGAAATGAACCACCAATGACCGGTGAGGCTTCACTTTCCAAGGGCTTACATAATTATCTCTATCCCTACTGAAGCATTAATCTAATTGAAATTTAAAATAAAAACTCAAACCAGGAAGTTGTGACACAGGCCTTTAATTCCAACAATTGCGAGGCAGATGTATGCAGATCTCTGTGAGTACAAGGCCAGCATGGGCTACAAAATGAGCTCCAGGACAGGCTCCAAAGCCACAGAGAAACCCTGTCTCAAAAATAAAATAAAATAAACCAAACCAAACAAAACTAAACTGAAATAAAAACTCAGGAGTCAGATAGCAGGGTAAGAACTTGAAAGATCAGAAAATCAATTGATCAGCCACTGGTGACTACTACCTCTTCAATTTCTCCATGCAAGGAAAGAGCCCATATCTTCTCCCAAGCCTGCCTTAATAATCCTGACTCCTACCTGGTCAAAAACCTCCAAACCTCTAGGGTGACTTTCAGTCAGGTTGTTGTTTGCTCTGCCCTGACTCCAAGCAAGCTTTATTATCAGAACATGATCAAAATATCATAATTTCCTATTTCTTACTAAATAAAAAGTGAAGGATTTAACAAACACAGTAAAGCTAACAATTATGTGCAAATATATACAGGAAATAATGGCCAATCCATTTGTATTTGGTAAATTTAGAGAAAATACTTTATTATTTATCCTATCTAGGCAAGTCCAAAGTGTTGTACGTAAATCATTTTTTATCCCAACCTAAAGTAAACTTTTTATATCTCTTAACCTTCCATATTTCATGCTAGTTTCTGAGTTGTTTCAATTTGGTAACAGAGAGAACTAAAATTTTCTAGTATTTAACTCCATTAAAGACCTGAGAAGGATATAATACTACCTGAATAAACAGAAAGTATAGTGTTTATCTATCGCCATGCAGAAATCTCAATTCCAAATAGATCAAAACATAAAACCAACCACATTGAACTTCATAGAAGTGAAAGTGGAAAGTACACTTGAACACATTGGTACAGGAGACCATTTTCTAAATATAACCCCAGCAGCACAAACACTAATAGCAATATTTAATAAATGGGACCACCTAAAACTGAGAACTTTCTGAAAAGCAGAGGAAATGTTTAATAAAAAGGCAGCCTACAGGATGGAAAAAGGTCTTCTTCAACCCCACATCAAACAGAGGGCTAATATCCAAAATATATAAAGAGCTGAAGGAACTAGTCATCAGAAGAACAAATAAGCCAATAGAAAAATAATTGTACAGAATTAAACAGAGAACTCTCAACAGATGACTATAAAATAACTGAAAGACACTTAAAGAAATGCTCAACATCCTTAGCCATTAGGAAATGTAAAAACAACTCTGAGATTCCACCTTACACTTTTAAGAGTAACCACGATCAAAAACACTGAGGACAGTATATGCTGGAGAAGATGTGGGATGAAGGGAAAACTTCTCCATTGCTGGTGGGCATGCAAACTGGTACAATCAATTTAGAAATCAGAATGGTGATTTCTCAGAAAATTAGGACACAACCTACCTCAAGACCAAGCCATACCACTTTTGGGTATATACCTAAATGATTCTCAATCATACCCCAAGGGCATGTGTCCAGTTATATTCATATCAGCACTATTTGTATTAGCCTGGTAACAACCTAAACACTCCCTGACCAAAGAATGGGTGAGGAAAATGTGTTGCATTTACAAAAGGCAGTACCACACAGAAGAAAAAAATGACATCTTGAAATTGCAGGCAACTTTATGGACCAAGAACACATCATAATGAGTGAGGTAACCCATACCCAGAAAAACAAATATACAATGTTTTCACTCATAAATGGATTTTAGACCTAAAGCAAAGAGAACCAGCCTACAATTTTCAACCTAAGAGAACCTAGATAACAAAGAGGAATCTAAGAGAATTCCTATATACACATGGATATAATCTACATGGAAAGTAGAAAAAGACAGAGGAGGAAGGGAGGAGAGCAGAGAAAAATATATACCTCAAAAAAAAAACCACAATTTTAAAAGAACCAAGAAATGACATAAACTACTGACTGCCTGGACAGTCACCCAAGATTCCACTGTACTGTTGAACTTTTAACTTTAGACTATACACCTAGAAGATCTGACCAAGTTTCTTTGAAGCAGGAACTTTGAAGGATTGTCCTGCTTTGCCATGGCAATGCTCAGCTATCACTTTATTTCATGTCCTGCGTATCTAACTTGGACAGTATACTGTCAGTAGTTAAGTCAAAGGGCAGTTTTTTTGCCAGTGCCTAAGTCTTGCCAGCAAGAAAGTGAACTACATTAGTCATTTCTATGATATCCATCATTCTCTGAAGTACTTTGGTGTTTTCAGGAACAGACATGTCTTGCCATAAAAACCTTATATAATTATAACATCTTAAATGTCATATTTTGAATAGGAAATGATTCATGACTTATTTAAAATGTATTTTTGGCCAGGGAGTGATGGTGCATGTCTTTATTCTCAGTACTTATGTGGCAAAAGCAGTGTGGTCAAGGCCAGTATGGTCTGCAAAGTGATTTCCAGGACAGCCAGAGTAATACAAAGGAACACTATCATGAAAAAAATGAAATGTCTTTTCATTTCATCTTGAAAGCCTACCTAACATGTTATACATATGATTATGATATGTAAGTATTAACTTGTAATTTTATTAATTTAAATAGCTTGTATTAGTAATTTTCAGGACTAGAGATTTATTTTACATCGTAAAGTGACTTGTTGGGCAGAAAACTATACATAAGAGTAAAAATATATGTACAGTATGTTTTATCAAAAATAACCTTGAATTTCCATGAATATACAAAAATATCTTAAATAAGATTAGAAATATCTACAATATAACAAAAATAATCTCAAATATGTATTAGTATACAAAAACCCATACTAATATAAAGTACTTAATAAAAATAGTTGTTTATTTAAAGTTAAATTAGTAATCTATCATTTATCCTACAATTTCTATATCTTCCCCTTTTTTTTCTTTTTTTGGATGTTTTGAGGCAGGGTTTCTCCATGGCTTTTGGTTCCTGTCCTGGAACTAGCTATTCTAGACCAGGCTGGCCTCGAACTCATAGAGATCAGCCTAACTCTGCCTCCCGAGTGCTGGGATTAAAGGCGTGTGCCACCACCGCCCGGCTCTCCGTTTTTCTTTTCAGAACAAGATAACTAAATATTATCTCCTTTGTTTATACTTCTTACCATTACCCATAGTAACTTGATAGCACCTCCACCTCAATGATGACATAAATCATGACCTAATTAATGACCAAACTGCTTACCCCAACTCTTGGGAATATGGGAACCATGCTTATGAAATTATTTTTGATGTCTGTGGGCAATGGCATTGTAAGGGTCCCTGAAATAAACCTAGGATAATTTCAATTCATGGGAGAATTGCCTGTATGATCTCTTGTCCAGTCTTTGTGTAATGGGAAAGTGGAGGAATTATCTCAACTTCTGGCTAGTGTAGTGCATGAGGACCATCTGAGATAGTAATCTTAAAATTGTCCTGAATAATTTATAGCCCAAAGCTGACCTTTGGGGGAGGGTAGTCAGTTTAGTGGCATTACCACACTCTAGGAGGAATCAATGTTGTGGGGCCCTAAGCCCGTCTTTAATATTTTAACAGTCACTGCTAAGAATGATCGTGGTTTACTGTAGAAAACCTTTTAAGTGTTGTATGTAGTAAAGCTCAAAGCAATTAAAGAAGCATAGTTTTTTATTTATATACAGAATTCGAAAACTTAATTTTAAGTTCCTTGATAAAGATTTAAACCCAAAATCGTGAACAGAAATTAAGAAGCCTTTTATTTAAATTATAATTAGATGTAGTGCAAACTGATCTTATTCATAAATCCTGTTCAGAGAGTAGGGCTGAAAGCTGAAAGATCAGAGAAGCACAGCATCCAGGCACTAGTTCTTAACTCTATAAATTTCCCAGTCCAATGTGGGAGCCCACGTGTGACTCAGTTTCCATCTGGAGTCATTTCAGACTTAAAGATTCTATTAGAGTCTGAGCATGCCTGCTGTTCTTATAGTAACCTTGAGGGCTGTGAATAACATCTGTGTTAGCTAACAGAAGAAGCATTTTGCCCAGCTCAAAGAGTCCATTTTTTCTATTAATATTTGGGCTAGTGTAGGCCAGCCAGGGGCACTCCTTGTTAGTGATTATAAGCTGCTTAGCTGAATCAGATAATGCACAGGTGTGAGCTGCCTCCAAGCACAGTGCAGGGAGGTGAGGAGCTGACTGTACTGCTTTTTGATCTCCCTTTTGATTGTGTTTAGTATATATGCTGGCTGAGAAATAAATTCAGGCTGTTTTCTATTGACCTTTTACTCTCTCAGTTCAACCTATGATTCTGTCTTCATTTCTCTTAATCTAACTTTTCCTTAGCCTCAGCATTCCTTCCAAGGGAAGCCCTAGATAAATGTTGTTAGACTCACCAAATGGGGTATCCCGTCTCTATAAGTCCTCAGAGTGAATGCTGTTTCTACAAAACACTCAATCCTCAGCTCCTCTCTCTTACCACCTTATATTCCTCTCTCTGCCCAGGCATGCCACTTCCTATCTGCAACTCCTTAGTGATAGGATTAAAGATATGAGACACCAGCATTGACTCTACAACAAACTAGTGTGACTACTGGGATTAAAGGTGTGTGTCATTATTGCCTGGGGTGTAAGGCTGGCCATGACATCTGTTTTACTTTATGATCTTCACGCAAGCCTTATTATTAAAATGTAAATGAAATAATAAAAACTAAATAAAAATTAAAATAAAAAATAAAAATTAGAAACAAGCATCTGAGATCAAGAAGAAAAAAGTAAACTGTTTATCACCAAAGAATATAAAAAATATTCTAAGTACAAACTGGATAAGGTCCATCATTTTTACAAACAATGAATGATATAATTAAATTATGGTTTCACAAAATCAACTATATGGATGACAACATTGACAAAACAAGGCACAAACACAAATCTACACACGCACACACACACACACACACACATATATATTATTTATTCTTAAAGAAGAACAACAAGGTTCTAATCAAATTCACTGAATCACTGGCCATCACACATCCTGTACACTCCTGTTCTTTCCTTTACCAATAATAGAAAATGGGTTCGGTGAGAAAGGCTGTTTCACCAAAATTTACAATATTCACTTATAGTCTTCTGATGTTTTTACTTTACAGAAAATAGAATTGATGACTGAAACCATCTCATTCTCTTTTAATAAAGAAAATGATGTCTGTTAGAATCACTACCATGTTGTTTCCTACAATTGGTGATGGAATCCAAGTCTGCATCACAGTGAGGAAATGAAATCTTTTAAATGGAATTTCAAGAGAACAGAATTTTAAAGAATCAGTGTACATGCTAATCAACTTGATTTACTCCAACTGCTTGGAGTTCCAAGCACTTCTGAAAATAAGGTTACTGCTATTTTTTGTTTATGTTTGTGTATTTTTGTGTATAATATTCTCTGTATGAGTGCTAGAAGTGATCAAAGCTTCAGGGAGTCAGGGAGATAGAGGAAGAGGATGAGAAGTTAAAGGAGCTACAAAATGAGGTAGAGAAGCAGATGACTAATAATACAACCCCAGGCAATGCTGGCTCAGTGCTCATGTCTCTTGAGGAGAAGATGGAGGCTGATGCCAGTTCCATCTATGTTGGCAATGTGGACTATATTGCAACAGCAGAAGAGCTGGAAGCTCACTTTCATGGGTGTGGTTTCATTCAACTGTATTATTATAGTCTGTGACAAATTCAGTGGCCTTGCCAATGGGTTTGCATATGTAGAATTATTAGACAAAGAGCCAGTGAGGACTTCCCTGGCTTTAGATGATTCTCTGTTTAGAGGGAGACAGATCAAGGTGATTCCCATCAGCACAACAGACAGGTTACCCGTGTGCCCAGTACAGTGCCTAAACTACCAAGTACAACAGCTCCAAGTCTGGATAAACCTTCTACAGAGGTTTAAACAGCTGGCCCTTGGATCAAAAAAGAATTTTAAAAATAGGAAGAAAAACAGAAGGTGGAAATTTATTTTTTTAAAAGATATACTGGGATGGAGAGATGGCTCAGGGGTTGTGAGCATTGCCTGCTCTTCCAAAGGACTTGAGTTCAATTCTGGGCAACCACATGGTGCCTCACAACCATGTCTGGTGCCCTATTCTGGCCTGCACACATGAACACAGACAGAATAGTATATACATAATAAATAAATAAATATAAAAAATAAAAAGATATATAAAAAGATATAGTATTAGTACATAATAAATAAATAAATATAAAAAATAAAAAAGATATATGGTGGAAAGGGGAGAATCCCATAACTAACTGGAGAGGAACCTGCTCTGGGCAGTAGGGCAGTAGGGCAGGCCCAGGGAGTAATGCAGGTGTGACATATTCCCTCTGGAGATTCTATATGGACATTTCTCAAATTTGCAACCTGCTCCCTATTTTCCTGCTCCACTTCACTGTCTTTGGGCCTGCTCAAGGGTAGGTGGGCATGGATGGTCGGAGGCCTTTTTTTCCCTAGAGCTCTGGAGGGCACCAATCTCTTCAGCTTGTTTCCTTCCCTCATCTTCTCTCGGCCTTTTGCAGTCCCTGCCTGCTCCTGATTTACCAGGTCTAGGTACAAGCTACCCTTCTTTCCTCGGGGCTCCTGCCTCTCCAGTTTTTCTGGTGAATTTTTTTGGTTCCTTTTTGGTATTTTTCTGTCTTGACTGTCTTTCTTTGCAGATTTTTGTACCTGAAAGAACTCACTCACAGTGGATTCAGTGTAAATTCCACAAACCCTGGGGAAATACACTACTTTGTTTTGTGAAGTTTTGCACTGTTGTGTTTTTGCTGTTGTTGTTTATCAGGTATTCTTGTTTTGTTTTATTTTTTTGTTTATATTTTTCCCTTTTATTTGGAGGGAATAGGAAGAATTGGGAATAAGGAGATGGGAGCTGCATTTTGTTTATTTTTTAAATTCAATTACAAGGGATGGGTTTTTTAAAATAATGTGTCATGATGAAAGTTGTTTATGAAAAAAAGAAAAATGATTTAAAATTTATTTTCTCCTACATGGATGCGAATTATGCTCCATCAACCTGCCCAACACAGTGCACATCTGAGAAATGTCTGCAGATCAGAAACTCCTTTGTTCCCTGGAACTGAGCTTCACTGGATCACACCATTGCAGCTACTGGCAGCATGACATTAAAAGCATTCTAATCATGCATTGCCAGAAGATCAATATCATCATTTCCTACCAGTTCCTAAACTATTTGTAATCTTTAGAACACAAACCTGAAATTGGAATGCAATACTGAGAACTTATGCAATCTAGACCTTCAGTTTTCTAATCTCTCTTCCCACTGTACACCAAGAGCAGTGCCCACGTGTGGACTCTGGACAATCACCATCATATCCTGAATTTCAAGAGACTCCCCTGCCCCAATAAATTCATATAGAGAAAGGCTCAGAGGACAAGGACCACTGCCAACATGAACCACATGGACCAACATAACTACAGTATTGCTCATGATCAGTCCAAGTAACAGCAGAAATGACATTTCAACAGACCTGAACACCCAACACTCACCATGATATAGCTTGTGATCTTCCTTCCTACTCCTACAGCAGAGGCAGAATAGAATCATGGAAAAAACCCACAAACTGTCTGCTACTAGTACTCCCCATTGCTAACCCTTCCCAGAATTCCTCACAGGCTAGGGCCACCTAGCTTGGCCTCACAATATTAGCAGCTCCTCTATAGAAGGATCAGAGATCAAATGACTCAGACAGCACAGTCCTTCCAGATCTGTCCTCCCAGCCCAGCAGACAGTGCCCTAGTTTAGAAGTTTGTATTTAGTACACATTATTCCACTTCCCTATAGCATATCCTGTTCCTCATCCAAAGCACAGGGTCCTCTGTGTGCACATTCCATTGCACACTCACTTTCCAGTGCAGCCATCCCATTGCCTCAGAGATGGGAAATCCTGAAGTCAAACACAGGTCACAGTCATAAAGGAATCACTGTTCCTGTGTAATTGTGTTTACTTTGTAACTGTTGTTAAACAAAAACAGACCATTAATTAGAAAACAATCAGGATCATGTTATGGCTCAGAGGGAGCAAAGACAATGTGAATATGATGCAGTTTTAATCTCAAAAATTATTTTGAAAACTTGAAATAGACTTTATGGCCATGTGCTCCAGAGACTAGGGATGTGTATTAGAGCACAATAAATATTTGTCATGTATTTTCCCTAAAGATAAAGACCTTAATCCAGAAAAGTAACAGTCCTATTAAGCAGGGACACAATATTTTACCCAGATCATCTATTTTGTTTTTTTTAAATATTTATTTATTTATTATGTATACAATATTCTGTTTGTGTGTATGTCTGCAGGCCAGAAGAGGGCACCAGACCTCATTCCAGATGGTTGTAAGCCACCATGTGGTTGCTGCGAATTAACTCAAGACCTTTGGAAAGAGCAGGGAATACTCTTAGCCACTGAGCCATCTCTCCAGCACCAGATCATCTATTTTGGATGAACTATTGTAATATTGCAATTAGGTTTCAAGATAAGGTCAGTCCCACACCCAGATTGCCATTGTCTGTCGACTGCAAACAGTGGTCAATCAGGACAATAATATAGCATCACAACTGATCAATCAGGGCTACCTGATTCCATGTAAGTAATCTCAGTTGAAGGAGAAAAGTTCTCACCCTCAGGCCAACCTCTCACTTCCTGCACTGTGTCTCCACCAACTTCAAAGTTGGTCATTGAGTTCAATTCTTTTACCAATCCCTCTTCATTTCTGAGTCCACAATAAAAGCCAGAATGATTAGCAGACACTCATTAACTGCTCTATTTTTCTTTCTCACTGACTAGTGAAGGACAAACCTGGAAGGAGTTGCAGGACTGTCTTCCCAGAACTGGAAGCAGAGGCAGGATTAGTTGATCAAAATAATTCTCAATTACATAGCAGGAGGCAAGCCTAAAGTATAGGAGACATTGCTCTACACAGAAATCAACATAACTTGAAAGAAATGAAATGAAACTATCAATGACTTAGAAACATTGGAGAACAGAAACAAATAGAGATAAGAGCAGCAATACACTTAAAGAAAGTATTTGAAACTGGTACCAAAAAGTGATTTTTAAAGTGATAATAATAATGCATTTTTAGCTGGGCAGTGTTGGCTCAGGTCTTTAATCCCAGCACTCAGGAGGCAGAGGAATGTGGTGCAGATCTTTGTGAGTTTGAGAGCCTCGTCTACAAGAGCTAGTTCCAAGACAGCCTCCAAAGCTACAGAGAAACCCTGTCTCAATACACCAAATAATGAACTTTTACGATTAAATAAAATTTCTAAATTGAATTTAAAAAAGAGTAGGCCCTTCTCTAGGAGAGGGGATGTCATTAACAAGAGATAGATTGATGGTACCCATGAAAGACTCCCATACTTGAAAGACCCCCATGTCCATGTACTATGTTAAAATTTGCTGAAATTCAGCTGGGCCCCCAGCTCAGCCTATGCTAAAACTTGATACCTATGGGTTGCAGACTCACTGATTGGGCTAAGAAGAGGGAATCCTCCACCCGAAAAGACAGTCTATCTAAACTGTCAAACTTGCTGCAGAGTGCTCTATCTAGCTTTGTGGTTTTTCAGGACTACTCCACCCCCCCCCCCAAGACATCCTATCTAAATGGGCAACCTGCAACAGGGTGTTTTATCTGGTTTTATTGTTTTTAGGAAAATTCAAAAATAGACACAGGCCATCCCCAGGGTGAGCTAAGCCCGCCAATTTGAGAACCAATGAAATGCTGTTGCTAGACAAGCCTCTTATGTAACTCCTAAATCCTTATAAATATAAGTTGTGCCATCAGCATGGCATGCTCAGTAACTTAATTGTAACTTAGTTGCTGCAGCATCCACAGGTGCCTGTGTAATCAATAAATACACCTCTTGCTGATTGCATCTGTTGGCTTGAATTATTGAGACTGGGGGATTTCTCCCACCACCGCTGAAAATGAGGGTTTTTCAACCATATACATATGTTGACTGCTGAGATTTGTAACCGAATACACAGAGTTACTCAATGGACTCTTTTTCAAATCTCTGAACCGACATAACTCTGTCAAGCAAGATCGATCATATTTCTTACCAAAGCAATCTACAGATTGAATACAATGCCCATTAAAATCACAGCAAAATTCTTCAAAGGCTTTGAAAGAACAGCACTCAAATTCATTTGAAAAACAAAAAACCCAGGATAGCCAAAACAATCCTATACAATAAAAGAACTTCTGGAAGCATCACAATCCCTGTCTTCAATCTTTACTACAGAGCTACAGTACTGAAAACAGCCTAGTATTGTCATAAGAATAAACATGAGGACCAATGGAGCTGAATAGAAGACCTGGATATCAATCCACATATTTGATAAGAAAGCAAAAAATATCAAAGGGAAAAAAGAAGTGGTGCTGGCATAACTGTATATGAACATGTAGAAAAATGAAAATAGACTTATATCTATCACCATGCACAAAACTCAAGTCCAAATGGTTCAAAGACCTCAACATAAAGCTAGCCACACTGAAAATTATAGAAGAAAAAGTGGGAAGTACACGTGAAGGCATTGGCACAGGGAACCACTTCCTAAATATAGCCGCAGTAGCACAGACACTGAGAGAAGCAATTAAATGGGATGTCCTGAAACTAAAAAGCTTCTGTAAAGCAAAGGACATGATTAACAAGGCAAAACAACAGCCTACAGAATGGGAAAAGATCATCCCACATCAGACAGAGGTCTGATCTCCAAAATATACAAAGACCTCAAAATATTGGACACCAGAAGAACTCATAATCCAATAAAAAAAATAGAGTAAAGACCTAAACAGAGAACTCTCAACAGAGGAATCTAAAATACCTGAAAGACAATTAAGGAAATGTTCAATATCGTTAATTAGAGAAATGCAAATCAAAACAACTCTGAGATTCCATCTAACACCTGAAAGAATGGCCAGGATTAAAAACACCAATGACAACTTATGCTGGAGAGGTTGTGGGGAAATGGAAACACTTCTGCATTGTTGGTGGGGATGCAAGCTGATACAGTCCCTTTGGATGTCAGTGTGGCAATTTCTCAGAAAATTAGGAAACAACCTTTCTCAAGACCCAGTAATACCACTTTTTGGTATATAATCAAAAGATGCTTTTTTTATTATTATTCATTTGCCTGGAATTTGCTTTGAAATTCAGAAATAGAACCCATAAAGCAAGCCGGGCAGTGGTGGCGCACACCTGTAATCCCAGCACTTGGGAGGCAGAGGCAGGCAGATCTCTGTGAGTTCGAGGCCAGCCTGGTCTACAAAGAGAGTTCCAGGACAGGCTCCAAAGCTACAGAGAAACCCTGTCTCGAAAAACCAAAGGAAAAAAAAAAGAACCCATAAAGCAATGGAGCCATCATCCCGCCATCAGTTGGGGAAAGACTAATCATCTTTTTTTTTTTAAATATTTATTTACTTATTCATTATGGATACAATATTCTGTCTGTGTGTATGTCTGCATGCCAGAAGAGGGCACCAGAACTCATTACAGATGGTTGTGAGCCACCACGTGGTTGCTGGGAATTGAACTCAGGACCTTTGGAAGAGCAGGTAATGCTCTTAACCACTGAGCCATCTCTCCAGCCCCAAGACTAATCATCTCGTTTGAGATCTGGTTCCTGCTTTTCTCTTTCCTGTTGTGTGAAATCCCTGTGAAAACCATGTAAAATCTACCTTAAGTTCATGTGACCTCAGCATGAAGCCACAGAACAATCATCTTCTGTGACCTTAAAGTTATCTTTAGCTGTTAATATTCTGTGCACCCATCCCCCTGCAGGACAAGAAATCACTACATCCACCTAGCACAGCACAGTGCACAGTACATGCTACCTAGCCACATTATTTCGTGGAGGAAAAAGGAAATGTTCCTAAGGAGTGCAAGGTGGCGACGCCTTAATCCCAGCACTTGGGAGGCAGAGTCAGGTGGATCTTTGTGAGTTCGAGACCAGCCTGGTCTACCAGAGCTAGTTCCAGGACAGGCTCCAAAACCACAGAGAAACCCTGTCTCGGAAAACCAAAAAAAAAAAATAAATAAAAAAAATAAAAAAAAAAAAAAAGATTGTGAAAGTGTCTCCTTTTGGAGCAAGGGGCAAGTGCTATTGCAATGCAAATCTTGGCCAATCTAGAAAAGATCTTTGACTGATATGGAAGGAACGGCCAGGAACCACTGTACTGTCTTTAAGCGCACTATAGTCCTGTGGACAGTGTTCTTGCCACTCAGACCGCACCAGCCAATCAGGCCCTCCAGGTGTCCTGTCAGTCAGAAACAGTGCAGGGCTCTTCCGGCACCACCTGCAGACTTGGCTTAGTGGAGGAGCTTGTGCCAATTGTTTCCTGTGCTGTGGTGAAGTTGCTGCTGCAGGGAGATGATGAACTGAGAGCTGTGGCGATTGGGGAACCACAACATGGTGAGTGAGGGAATGCTGTCTCCAGATGGGGAGGAGCAGAGGGTGAGGTGCTGCAGACAGCATGGTGCATCCTTGCGGGATCTGTGTGGGAACCTGCCGCCATATTCACTGCCTTGTGAAGTCCCATGTGTTCCTGTTAATTCCTAGACCTAGTGCTTTGTGCTTAATCTGCTTAGAGAATTGGGAGCAGGGTACCGTGTGTACAAACATCTTTCTTCTCAACTTCAATATGCCATACTCGAGAGGCCTAGTTTATCCAGTATCTTCTCAAAATTGAGCACTTTGCATTTCACCTTACATACAATTTCCATTTGTGTTTAACTATGTGGACGATCTCAAGGCATCTCACCTGTTGGGTAGCGCTGCTCTTCTAAGCTGCCACATAGAAGAGTTGAATTGCTGATATAAAGGATTTTCCAATGTCTTGGAAATAGTTCAGTCTCACAAAGTAGAATTAGCTGCGGGAGGACAGCCTCTAAATCACCCAGAAGATAAATGTATTTTATTTTATTTTATTGTGTTTTTTTCTTGTACAAAAACAGTTAACACCACTTTGCAAAAAGCATACAAAAATACAGTATTAAAAAAAAACACGCGAAGCACATAACCTGAAAGACCCCTGCTAATATCTTGCAGCCTACAGCAACCGTAACGCCATTTAAGCACAGAGTTCAACTTAAGGCCAACTTATTTGGACACTGGGCTCCTAGGGATTGAGACATCTGGCCCTAAGGAGGGAGATGAAGGACCCTGCTAGCCAGCTCTCATGAGAACATCCTGCTTTCCTAGAAAAGCAGGATGCTTATAGTTGACACATATGTCAAACTTAAATATCAGCAGTTTACAAAAGAAACAATCCCCCCTATGAGAGACCCCAGCTAAACTGCTGTAACATCATTTCACAAGGCCCTTGACAAACAAATGTAAGTGCAGAGTGAGGTCAGGACGTCTGGTTGCAGAGCAGGATATATATGAGGTCAGGGCCTCTGGCTACAAAGCAGGTTATTTGTGACACACATCTGTTGGGAACCAAGAGAAAACAGGATGTCTGTCACCATACATTTACGCAGGGAGGAACCAAAAGGAGACAGAATGTCTGGGAAAGGAAGAACCCTCGTGCCCCCTGCCCCATTCTAATCAAGGCCAATAATCACGCATCTGCTTCTGTAAACTGCTTTGTGCTGTCCTCTACCCTATAAAAAGACTTTCTCCCAGCCTGTGGGCCCGCAAGTCCTCCGAGAGACTTTGTCGCCCCAGGTACCTGGTATTTGAATAAACCTCTCGCTGTTTGCATCCGCGTAAGTGGTTTCCTTGCTCCTTGGGAAGGGTCTCCTCAGAGGGAAGACACTCAGTCCGAGGGTCTTTCAAACCCAGCAGCAGCTTATAGAATACCAGCTGTTCAGATGAGTCTTCAGTATCCTGCTTCCCACTTACCCTTCCAGCAGAGTCCAGGAGCCCCTTGGTGCCTGAAAGTCCTGCCCCAGCAGGCAGAATGGCTGCTTCCAAAGCTTTCTCTGAGGCCAGGAAGCAATGCCAAGCCATTGTGATTGGCAGATCTGGAAGTGGCAGCTGGTATTTGAGAGGCACAGGTAGTATTTTCCATCTGTCTGCCCCCCCCACACACACTGTTCCCCTACTTCCAAATGCAGGGCCAGCAGGAAGGAATTGGCCTTTCTGGGCAGAGTTCCGAAAAGGTTGACTCTTTGTTCAGGCAAAGTTTAGGATCTCCCGAGGATGCCCACATGACCACCGCTAGCTTGGGTCACTTTCCCAATTGAGGGCTGTACCTAGATTCCACCTGGTGCTGCAGAACACAGCTGGAGCAAAACCTGTTGGGGTTGGCTGAGCTCTGCTCCTAGGGCACGTTGACAACACATGTACCTTCTGGGGCACCCGATGAATCTCAGCAGCTCCCCCCAGAGTATCTATCAGGCCTAGATTCGGGGAGAAGGAGGTGACCCAGAGAACCAGGATGGTGGCTTCAGAGTCAGCAAACTCCTTGAAGTTGCTTCAGAAGGACAGGGTTACACTGTTCCTGCAGATTATCGACAAAAATCAAGAACTGACTTGAGTGGCAGGAGGGAAAGAGGAAGTGATTGGGCACTTCCTCCTGGGCTCTTTGTGTCTGCCTTGAGAGAAGGTTCCAAGCTGGGCTTCAAATGGCCCTGCAGAAAACACCCGGGCAAGGAAGATGTTCATGAGCCAGGATGCCAAGGCTTTCCCATGAGTCATTTTCCCACATCCTGCAGAAATACTTCTGATCTGTGTGAAAGGGTGCTGTGGTGCCAATTGCATAACAGAGGCAGAAACAAACAAACAAACAAAGTACCTTGTAAGGATTGGCAGCTTTCTCTCTGAGAAGGCTCAGAGAGCTCTGAGACAAAGACTATAAGCTGAGCCCTTTCAATGTTTTCAAGTCAAGTCATAGGTTGAGAGTTGAGGGAAGGGTGTGGCCTAATGTCCTAATGTATCTTAAAGGTTTCCACTCCTAGCTACTGTAAAGTGTCTGACAGTGAGGTCCATGCTGATCAAGACTGCAAGCTTGTCTTCACCCAGGACAGCTCTCTTGTGTCCTGGAAAACAGGGCCTCAGGGACAGTATCCAGGCCCAGCTGTCCTTGTGTAATCCCCAGAGACACCAATGGGAGTAGCATCCTTTCCTAGCCTAAAGCTCTAACACTGGGTGAGATTTCACACAGGCTGCAGCCCCTGGCATCGTCCACCACCTGTTGCATAGCATCCATCGGCCTTTCCTCCGAAGCCAGTGACCTAGGCAGACCCCTAGTCTCCTCAGTCAGTCACCCGCTGAGAAGCCAAAGGCGCCAGAGAAGACAGCACTCCCATGAGTCAGGCAAGAGGGTGAGTTGGGTTTCGAGATTTCCAAGAATGCAAGCCCTTATTGTGTGTGCACTGGCTGCTGCAATGCATTCTGGGATCGACTGTCCTGCCTGCCCCGCTGTAACCAAAATGTGCAAATTACTAAAAGGGAGAGAGAAGATAGAAAATAAACGTGTGCGTGCATGCATGTGTGTGTGTGTGTTGCAGAGAAGTCAGGCTTTTTGGTAGGTTAGTAGCCACTGAGGTAGGTGATTCTTTTCCGCAGCTGCTGCTGATGACACCGGAGCTGCCTTTTCTCTGTAGCCATCTTCATTTCAGCCCCCACCAGAGCTTGCAAGTACTCTAAGGCCTTGCTTAGGATCACGACTTTGGGGGCCTTAGAGCAGCTGGCCAGGGTGGGCGCCTGGTGCCTCAGGACCTGGAACCGTGAACAGAGGTCATTCCTCCTTTTTTGTTCTAAGAAGTTATGGTTCTTCCTCTTGGTCACGTCCTCAGTGTCAGAACTGACAGGTTTTAGGTGGCAGAACTGGGAATTCTCGCTTTCTAGAGGTGGGGGGGCCCACAATCTTTTCCTCCTCCTCTTTCTCCTCTTTCCCCTTGGGAGCTTCTACCTCTGGAGCCTCTGGTTCCTGGGGACCCCTCTCTGGAGCCCCCTCCTGAGAACAACTTTCTGGAGGAAAGTTATGCTGTTGCTGGTAGATAGAGATGTGGAAATGTTTCATGCAGGGGTCCAGGGGGTCTGCTTGCACTGTGATGGTGACTGGCTTTTGGATGTCCAGAGATCGCCTATTCTCCACCATTACCACGTCGATTTCTTCGCCATTGGAGTCGCTGGGGCTCTCGAACCCGGAGCTAGCCTGAGTCTTGGGTTCGCCCAGCTGACACCGGGTGGCAGGCTCCGGGTTACTACTGGCTTCCAGGCTGGGAGTGCAGTCCGGGGTGGCGGGCGCTTTGGGCGGGTTCCCCAGGGGCGTAGTGAGTCAGTCGCTCACTACTCTCTCCAGACTTTCTGCTGCCAGAAAAGCAGTCACGGGGGGGGATGTGGAAGCATAATTCCTGCCCCAAGCTAGCTATCGAATGGCCCTGAGATTCCACCTTGTCCCCGGCACCCCCTCCGGGCCAAGGCTCCCCAGGACTAATCCCAGAGGTGGTTCCCCCACGCCAGGACCCGAGCCTCAGGGCGGCGACATGGGGGGCCACGGCCCCAGCTCCAATTTCTTCCAGATGTCCTGGCTGGGTGCTGTGGAGCGGTAGAAATCCTCTCCGCAGTCAGCCTTCATAGTCGTAGAAATAGTGCTGGTACAAGTTGAAGTCCATGTCCGCTCCTGCCGCCCACCACCTGGAGCAGAGTAGGTGCACACACACACACACACACACACACACACACATGCGCGCCACCGAGCACGTGCCCCCGCCGCCCTCCCCCCCACTCATGAGCGCGCCTCCTGCGTGCGCTCCCGCCACCTTGCTCGCACACGGTAGCCAGGACGCTCCCGGGATCGACGCGGGAGCGCCATCTGTCAATAAATGTATTTTAATCAGGGCTGTTAGAATTTAGGATGCTAAGGCACACTTTGTTCAACTGGATTGTCCAGATATTTAGCTCCAAACTACTACAGAGAAGCCACCACTGATTTAAAACCAGACATCAGGCATATCCTCATATAAGAAAAAACCCTCTAGCAAGCTTTTCAAGAAGGCATTACAGGTTCCTAAACAACCTCAAGGCCTGATGTGGCTCAAAGTTCCAGTTTTCTTCTTTAGAAAAGCACAGTTCTTCCAGGTGGGCAATAGGACACCAGGAGACATATATTTGAAATGCAAAACATTGTTGGGCAGAGGAGTTACCTTATCAATCAAGGGTTTTATTTATCCTCTCAGGCAAGGATCAGGGCCATTCCTAGGAGATCTAGTAACAGCCTGGGGCTAATCCTTATGAGTTTCCTGAAGACCTGTTGTAGTGATAATAAAAGGGAGCTCATTCTCTAAAACCAGGAATATGCTTTGGAGAGTTGGTAATGGTCTGGTGCTAAGGCCTTTGTGGAGGGGTTCCTTTAGGTCCTAGGAACCGAACACATTCACCATATGGAGCTATGGTTATCAGTCCCCAGGCCACTGTGCTCTTAGTAAAGTTCTTCAGATAACCTGTGTTCCAATTGAGAAGAATTGTCTGACCTCCTCCCAAATTCGTATGATATTGTTTATTGACTTCTTATAATTCTCCCATTTCCTTCCATTTCCCCTCTGGAAGTATCCAAGATGCTATTCTTCTTTTACTCCTTTTATTAAAATTTTTTGAAACAGTTTCTCTGTAGGACTTGTCCTACATTACACCTTTAAAATCTTAAATTAAATGATTCTACACCAGTTTCAAAGTTATAAATTTGAGTATGAAACTGAATATCCATTGCAGTTGGAGGAAAAGGTTTTGCATGTGGAGAGTGGTTTCTACCTCAGTCCAGAATAGAAGCAACAGATAGGATAGACTTCACCTTAATTTGCCAGTTTTTCCTTTTCATTTATCTAGTTTTTTATCTCCAGAATCCTTCAGTTTTCATTTTTTTACTTGCTTCTATTTCAATTTTCAATTCTTGAACTGATATATTCATTTCTGTCAACTGTTTGTTTGTTTGGCTTTCTTTAAGGGGTTTATTATTATTTTCCAAGATTTCATTTATCTTTCTGTTGCTTATTTTAAAGAATTCATTCACCTCCTTCATAAGGACATATAACATCTTCATAGTTGATCTAACTTAATTGTACTTTGACTGTGTTTGAATATTCAGGGTGTGCTGTAGTAGGAGAGTTTGAATATGGTAGTGACATATTGTTCTGTCTGTTGTTGATCATGTTGTGCTGTTGTCAGGTATCTGGGTTTGAGGTGACCTATAATAGAAGTGAAAGACCCCCGAAGAGGACTTTCCCTCGGGAGGAGACTCCCCCGAAGCCAAGGAACAGGCCGAGACCACACGGATGCAAATAGCACGAGGTTTATTGGGTGAACACAGGTACCTGTGGGCGACAAAGTCTCTCGGAGGACTTGCGCACCCCCAGACTGGGGGGAGGTCTCTTTATAGGGAAGAGGGCGGCAAAAAGCATAGTTACAGAAGCAGATGCGTGGTTATTAGAATGGGGCACGGGGCATAAGTGGTTTTTCCTTTCTCAGAATAGACTTATGGTAACAGACATCCTGTTTCTCTTTGGTTCTTCCCTTCCCAGGATAGATTTATGGTAACAAACATCTGTTGTATAGATATCCTATGTCACAAATATCCTGCTTTGCAGCCAGGGGCTGTGACCTCATTCTGCACTTACATTTGTTTGTCAAGAGCCTTGGGAAATGACGTTACAGCAGTTAAACTGGGATCTTTTATAGGGGAATTGTTTCTTTTGTAAACTGCTGATATTCTAAGTTTGGCATATGTGCTAACTATAGGCATCCTGTTTTCCTATGAAAACGGGATGTTCTCATGAGAGCTGGCTAGCTGCAGGTCCTGAGAGGGTCCTGAGGGTCTCAAGCAAACAGGATGTTCTCATGAGAGCCGGCTAGCTGCAGGTCCTCGGGGGGGGGTTGTAGGGTCCTTCAGAAGTAGATTTTTTTTTCCCCATTTTGGGGTCTGGAAGACTTTCAGTAGGCATGACTTTAGTACTGCCTAAGCATTCGGAGACATTGAATTGTAGGTGCATGAACTTCTTCCTGCTTGTTATGCTTACTTTCCTCTTTTAAAATTAATATACCTATGTATCGGCATGACTATGGAACACATGGGTACCTGGTCCTCACCATGATCAAAGGATCTCAGAATCTGTAAACTTGGAATAATGGATAGTTATAATTAACAAATAATTATTGGCAATTCTGCCACATCATTTAAGTCCATCAAAAGCTCAGTATTACTCAGTCATCTCTCTCCCAGCCTCGGTTTATTATTTATGCCCAAGATATATTTTTCTAATGTTTTCATCTGTCCATTTGTAACTTTTAAACATAAAGCTATGTTTGTAAAATGTTATTGGTATTACAGTTTAAATAGGGCATTTCAGATGTTTGGAAGATAAATAGAGAAGTGGAGTGAATGCATACTTCTTTGTAGGAACTTCAGTAAAAACCTCTGAGTTCTTCTATTCTTCTTGCTTGATTCACTAATTTTTGCAATGGAGACAGTGCCTTTCTATTTGTTTGTTGTTTCTTATTGTTTATTTGATTTTTGAGACAGGGTTTCTCTGTAGCTTTAGAGCCTGTACTGGAACTAGCTCTCATAGAACAGGCTGGCCTCAAACTCAGAGAGACACACCTGCCTCTGCCTCCTGATTGCTGGGATTAAAGGCATGCATCACCACTTCCTGGATGATAAGGTCTTACTGTGTACTTCCACCTGTCCTGGGCCTCATTGCATAGACATGTCTGGCATTTAACTCAGAGAAAAATATACCTGTCTCTGTTTTTGAAGTTCTGATCTTAAAGGCATGAGTCAATACACCCAGTTTGTCCAACTTATTTTTCTATTTGCAGTTAGTTAATCTTCATAAAAATTTCTCATTTATACTATGAACTATTGTTCTGTTTCCTTGTTTCTCTCTACTAAAAGATACTTCTCTTGTAAGATGATATCTCATTCAAAGAGTACAGAAATGACAGAGAAGACTCGCCAATTCAATTTCCTTCTAAAATGACTGTCTATGGCTCGTAATATGATTAGGGAACACCAGAATTATATGACTATACTAGCAAAGAATAGTATATATTTACAATGGTGTCACTATCATGTCACTATCATATATGGCATATTTTAGAAGGCAGTGACCTATGATGATGTGCATATCAACTTCACTGAGGAAGAGTGGAATTTGCTGGATCCTTTCCAGAAGAATCTCTACAAAGATGTGATGCTGGAGACCTACAGGAACCTCAATACTATAGGTAAAAATGAATTTTCTTCATGTTTCAAAATAAAGGGACAACTTTTCCTTGGTTAATGATATTCTTCAATAACTTGATTTAGAAAGGAGAAGAAGAGGGGGGTGGAGAGATGGCTCAGTGGTTAAGAGCATTGCCTGCTCTTCCAAAGGTCCTGAGTTCAATTCCCAGCAACCACATGGTGGCTCACAACCATCTGGAATGAGGTCTAGTGCCCTCTTCTGGCCTGCAGACATACAGACAGAATATTGTATACATAATAAATAAATAAATATTTAAAAAACAACAAAAAAAGAAAGGAGAAGAAGAATGAGGTCAATAAAGCAGGCATTGTTCTAAGGTTTACTTAAAATAGCTACTTAAATGTTGCACAGAATTCAATATTATAACATACATTTTCTGGTACTATATTTTAGGATACATTTGGGAAGAACATAATAGTAAAGAACATTGTCAACGTTCTAGAAGACATGAAAGGTAATTTTCTTGTGCATGCAGAAAATAATGATCCTCTGATGAAATGATAATGTGTCCTAGAAGATTAAATGCAACAGTGTGAATAAGCAGAGCTTTAAGTGTGTTTATGATTATTAACTTCTGAAATATCCTTATAAAATTTCATGTAGGTGAATTGCATTTTCAAGGCATTCTTTTAATTAAAAAAAACAAGTGAGGGGGCTGGAGTGATTTCTCAGAGGTTGAGAGCATTGCCTGTTCTTCCAAAAGTCCTGAGTACAATTCCCAGCAACCGCATGGTGGCTCACATCCATCTATAATGAGGTCTGGTGCCATCTTCTGGCCTTCAGGCATACACACAAACAGAATATTGTATACATAATAAATAAATAAATGATAAAAAAAGACAAGTGAGAAATGGCTAAACAGAAATCACTATTTGAATCATAGCACCATGAAAGATATGCTGTAGATCTGCCAATCAATTTATTTCTTGCTACTCATAATACAAAATGTGTACACATTGAAGTGATGATAAGTATATCTGTAAGACTTTGTACTAAACCGAGAACACATTGTAAATCTTGTATTACTCATATACTTCTTATTACTATATTAAGATTGGTGACAGAAGCAGTTAGAGTTAAGTGGCAGTTATTGTGAAGAAACTTTAATACCTCTACCACACATGTACAAATAATAGAAAGTCACACCATGATCATTCAGTGTGGAAATTTTTCATTTGTGATTCTTCCTTTACTGTGTATACCACATAATACTCTCGATACAAGCCTATGAGCATAAGAATATGGGAAAACACAGCATACCTCTCTCTAAAAGCAATTAGAAGATGAGCATTAGTCCCCATGTTGAGTACCCTTGCTGAAATTGATTCGACTATATAAATAATTGATTTTCACATATCAGTGTTAATACATAAACAAACTCAGAGTGCAGAGAAGCCACATGAGTTCTAGAATTGTGCAAATACTTCTGATTGTCCTAGTTCAGTTAGCAAATGTAGTATGATTCATAGTATAGGACAGTTTATGATTGTAATAAAGTTGTTCTGAGGTTATCCAGTTCTCTTCAAATATAAGAAATATGACAAATAGAAAAATGTTTCTATAAAGCTGAAAAGGTAAACCACATAATAAAGGAATTTACCTTGACAGGTGTCTTCAAAAATGAAAAACAACCCTTAATTAAAGAAGAAAGCATGAGTTAAAACACAGTTATAAAACCTTAATATCTGATTCCTATTTACAATTGGACTAAATTACAGAAGTAATACATAGAGATATGTAGGTTCAATTCATTATTGAATGTGGTAAGGCTTTTATATGTTCCAATTATGCTTGCAGGATTGAAAGAAATAATTCTGGAAAGAAACTTTCAGTGCATCTTCAACGTGTTAAAGCCTTGGCATATGACAGTCATCTTCAGAGGAATAAAAAAACACATGATAGTAAGAAACCCTTTGAATCTAATCAGTGTCATAAAGCCTTTGCTCATCACAATTCTCTTCAAATGCACAAAAGGTCACATACTGAAAAGAAACATTGTGAAAGTAATCAGTGTTTTAAAGCCTTTGCACAGCCCTGTAATATTCGACTGCGTAAAATAATACATACTGGAGAGAAACCCTATGCATGTAATCAGTGTGGCAAGGCCTTTGGAGGGCCCCATACCCTTCAATTGCATAAAAGAACAAATACTGGAGAGAAACCGTATGAATGTAATCAGTGTGGAAAGGCCTTTGGAGGGCCCCATATCCTTCAATTACATAAAAGAACAAATACTGGAGAGAAACCCTATGAATGTAATCAGTGTGGTAAGGCCTTTGCTCAATGTGGTGCTCTTCAAATGCATAGAAGAACACATACTGGAGAGAAACCCTATGAATGCAATCATTGTGGTAAGGCCTTTGCATGTCACCGTAATCTTCAAAGGCATAAAAGAACACATACTGGAGAGAAACCATATGAATGTAATCAGTGTGGTAAGGCCTTTGCTCAATGTGGTGCTCTTCAAATGCATAGAAGAACACATACTGGAGAGAAACCCTATGAATGTAATCATTGTGGTAAGGCCTTTGCATGTCACAGTAATCTTCAAAGGCATAATAGAACACATACTGGAGAGAAACCCTATGAATGTAATCATTGTGGTAAGGCCTTTGCTGAAAACAGTACTCTTCAAAAGCATAGGAGAACACATACTGGAGAGAAACCCTATGAATGTAATCAGTGTGGTAAGGCCTTTGTATGTCACTGTGATCTTCAAAGGCATAAAAGAACACATACTGGAGAGAAACCTTATGAATGTAATCAGTGTGGTAAGGCCTTTGCACATCACAGTGATCTTCAAAGGCATAAAACAACACACAGGTGTGAAACAGTATGAGTGAAATGAGTTGGGAAAAGTCTTTTCATGTCTTATTCATCTTCAAATGCAAAAGAGAATACAGATTGGAGAGAAACTTGTGAATGGAATTTGTTTAGCAAATCCTTTGTCAAAATAATCTCCAAATACCTGAAACAAACCATCCTGGAGAGAAACTACACTTATGGAGTGTAGTCTTCAAAAGCATGAGACTAATCATACTGTAGTGAAAAAATAAACTTAGTGTGGTATATGTTTTGCAGTTTTTACAGGAGTAAAACTCTCTGCGTGTAATCAATCTGATAGTTTTTAGGTACCTGAAGCCATCACACTTATATTCTATTAACCAACAGTGTTTATTCTGTAAAAAATGATAGTGTCAACAATCTGTTCAAGCATTATGATACCAGCTTTTATTTTATTTGCACCATGGAATTGAGGGACAAAACCTAATTTGTGATTTTTATGAAGTCTTATGGGAAGGAGATAGAGCCATGATAAGAATCACAACCTGGTACTGAAATGAGATACAAAGGAAAACACTTTGTCCCTAACTCCAGAACTTGTGAAAAGTACAACATCACCCTGAAAACACAGTCAATAATCAAAAGCAGACAGTGAAAGAATTCTGCTTTTGCTCTCAAACCAGAGACAAAGAAATACAATCTACCCTTGTCTCTCTGAGCTCAAAACCAACCAATCCCAGAGCACAAAATCCAGTCCATCTCTGAGCTTGTTCAACCCAGGCATTTAAATCTGATGAATTCCCACCTTCTAAATCTCCTTAGAAGTGCTCTGGCTCCAAGAAGCCCTATATGAGTCATCTGCTCCTTTGGTTGGTAGCTGCCCCTTTCCAGCCTTGCAGAGGAAATCACACTCTGGATTCTTCCCTCCCAAATAAATCTCTTGGAGTTGAATTGAGATACAGTTGACACCATTGTTTGGACACTCACTTAACCCAGAAGAGCACAGAAGCAATGGACACCTCTTATGGGAGACTTACATAGGAGAGTGGAGCAGATCAGCAACAGACATTTCTGCTGGGAAGCTTTCATTGAAGAATGGAGCAGAGCCCAGCTGTAATGACTGTCTCTCAGAGAGGAACAGAATTGCTACATCTAATGGGGCAAACTTCTTTTCACAGCTGTTGGCATTGACTAAATTTTGGTAGTCAGCGTATCCTTCCTTCCATAATTTTAAGACTTGCAAGATGAATTTGAACAATAATGTAACTGTTTTAGATTTTATACTTCTCTTCAACTGCATGGACTATGTAATTCAGGTGCAAATATTTATGGATATGTACTGCCTGCTTTTTGCTTGTGATATGATGTCTATTTCATAATATAAAACATCTTATTCAGGCCATGGTTCTATTGGATAACAGGATTACCATGAAAGAACCATGACAAAAAGTGTCAGACATGGCACTAAAACTGGAACTTAAGAAGTCCCAACTGTAATCTTCCACATGAAGCAGAGTGTTGGAACTGCAACTGGTGTATAGATATAAATTCTCACAGTCTAAATCTTCCCACATGATATCATCAACTTACAAGTATTAATTTCTCTTACTTCAAGTTTAAATTTGCTTTCTCTTTACATGAACCAGTTCATGAAGAAAAACTCTGGGGGCTAGAGAGATGGCTCAACAGTTAAGAGCATTGCCTGCTTTTCCAAAGGTCCTGAGTTCAATTCCCAGCAACCACATGGTGGCTCACATCCATGTGTAATAAGGTCTGGTGCCCTCTTCTGGCCTGCAGGCATAAACACAGAATATTTAATACAAATAAATAAATAAATATTTTTTAAAAAACAAAAAAAGAAAAACTCTGTAAGTGAGCTGTAAGATGCCTGGTCTCCTATTTTACATTAATAAATGCTTACAGGAGAAAAATTTTCATGAGTGAATAATTGTTTAAAAATTTGCTTTTATTGTGATGGTGTGATGTGTGTGTGGGAGGATGTAATTGTACATTCTGTATCCTGGAAAAGTTAAACACCTTAGAATTTGTAGTAGAAATTACAGAAAGCTGTTAAAAATCTGACCTGAGTCCGTGGAATGAAGATTTCTTAGTCACCTAGCCATGACTCTAGTGCTATAAATATTTTAATGTCTATTTATATCTCATTGAATTTTGGAAATAGGAAAAAACTCATAAAGCAGAAAGCCCTATTCATGAAAACAATTTTTAATGACTTTAGCCATCAAAGTTGTCTTCAGCTTGAAGAAAAATTATTTTTCATCATAGCCTTGGAGGAAGTAAATTATGTAACACGTTCACTCAAGATTGATGCTGGAAATCATTGCATTTTGGTTTCTATTTTGAAACATTTAAGGTAGGTATTAAAGTGTTGTATATTGTGGCAACTCCACTTACTAAAATTTATTTTATAGTCATTTTATTCCTTCTATGGCTTTTGTTCAGCTTTTATTGTGCCTTTACCTAGTAATAGGTATTTTGTGATATAATATATAGAATGGCCTTCCCATCATTGAAGTGTCCCATTGGTTATTAAAATATTAGAATATGTCTGATCATACTGTTCACATAAGGGTGTCAGTGGAAGGGTGACTAGAAGACAGTGTCTAATCCCTTCTGACTGAAAGTACACACAGTTGTGGGTGCTGGGTATCAATGTTAGTCCCTGTGGATGAGTTACCAATATTCCAAGTGCTGAGTCTCATGAACATGTCATTAGTAACAGTGTGGTATAAATGGCTGATCTATAAATCCTTCTTTATCACAGCCATGATGACCCAGGAGAAATAAAGGAGTGAGAGCATGGGAAACTAACTTAGTCTTGCTTCTTAAAGAATTTCTGAGCTCAACTCTCCCCAAAATGGGGGAAAAGTATAAAAAGTAATCATGATGCAAACTGACAGTACAAGTCTTTAAAAGGTGATTAACTCTTTAATCAAAGCAATTGGTCACAATTGGAGCCTCAAAGCTCACATACCAGGTGTAACCCAGCTTGAGTTCATTCCTCTTGTAAAGAGAAAATAATAACTTGCAGGCATGAAGGCTGACTTGTAGAAATGGTACCATATTCTGTTTCCCAGGTGCTTGAAAAACATTCAGTTAGGAGCTCTAAGTAGTGATGACTCAAGATAACATCCAAGTTGTGAGGGCTTCCAGAGACAAAAAATCTGAAGTCACTATTAGGGTCAGGTGATCAGGCATCCACAAAGAGCTGTGGAATTTAAGTGAACTGATAGGAATGGAGGTTTGTGAAAGCCAATGCCAGAGAGCAGTGTTTAAGGTGCACCTTAGGACAAACTGGCATGAACTGTTCTCTTCCTCCACTCAGCTGTGCTGGGTCTTCCCCCTTTGTGACTAGCCTGGAACTCACTCTATAGACTTGCATTTCTACAAGATCAGAGAGATTTTTCCACCTTGTCCCCAGTGTACCTGAAATATAGGTGGGTGCATAACAGACAACTAATTTGTAATTTTTTTTTTAGTTTTTCATGACAGATTATTTTTTAGCCTTGACATTTCTGAAACTAGTTATCTAGACCAGGATTGCTTTGGGTTTACAGAGATCCACCTGTCTGTGCCTCCCAAGTGTTACGATCAAAGGCATACACCACCACCATGCAGTGTAGGTTTGCTCTTTTAGTTGACTTAATAAATATAAACTGCTAAGCCTGCTGGTTATGGTATCCAGGAAACAGGATGTGTCCTAACTTCAGTAACAGAAGAAGGCTCTCATCAAATGCTGCCCTCTTGCCACAAAGTCCCTTGATTTTCAAGTCTGAGCAATATTGCTTTTCTTATCTTTGAGTGTGCTATAATTCATCAAGGGACTAGGGCAGTGTGCTGTCCTTCTGATACAGATGGTAAAATGCAGGCACACAAAGATAAGTAATTTCGATATACTTAAGTATAACCAATCATCTTTTTTTTTAAGACATTCAATTATTTTACATCATCGTGGTCACTTTTTACAGCTGTTTGGACTTACTTTTTTCAATCACATTATTGTTCACAGAATTCATTAACAAACTAGTATTTTCCATCAGAGGGTTATCAGTAGAAGAGCAGAATAGAAAAGATGCCCATGAGCTCCAGTCTGATTAGATAGAGGTCTAGAACATTATTGCTTTATTAGTCCTATTTTTAAAAAATTATAAATTATTCCTAGGAAACCCACCCTGTCAGATGGTCTTCATTCTGGTCACTCATATCTGATTTGTAGGTACCCAGACCCATAAGTCTGTGTTGTGCTGCTTCGGCAGTCCTGAGGGCTGGCTGAAGCCAAACAGTGCCCCTCCATGTATGTTTTTACATGTAAAAAAATGTAGAAACATTTTCTTTTCATGTCTTTCTTTCTTTTTTTAATTGTCTCAGTCAGTAGCTCAGGCTGGCCTTGAACTCACTCTGTACCTCAGGCAAGCCTTGAACTTAGATCCTTCTGCCTCAGCCTCCCAGGCGGCTGAGATTCCAGGTCTGTGCATCAGGCCTTAGGGGCAGAATGCTCTTCCACAGTTTCCTGTTTCTTCCCTGGTCTTGTAGCTAATGGGCTGCATTCACACATGGGCCTCTATGAAAAACTTGCTGAGATCTAAACAAGGATTCAATAAATGACTAAAGCTCCTATGCAAGATGATGTGGGAGTGTCATATATCAATCTTTTTATTTTTTTAGAAAAAAAAAAAAAAAAATTTTTTGTCCGTATTAAAAAAAAAAAAAGGGGGGGGGAAAAAAAAAAAAAAAAAAAAAAAAAAAAAAAAAGAAAAAAAAAAAAAAAAAAACCCCCCCAAAAAAAAAAAAAAAAAAAAAAAAAAAAAAAAAAACCCAAAAAAAAAAAAAAAAAAAAAAAATTTTTGGACATATGATGCAAGAGGTAGGTAGAATCTTCCTGGTAAGCCCCCCCCAAGGGGCCAAAAAAAAAAAAAAAAAAGGGTAAAAAATTTAAAAAAAAAAGGAAAAAAAAAATAAAAAAAAAAAAAAAATAAAAAAATATTATAAAAAAAAAAAAAAAAAAGGGGGGGGGGGGGGGGGGGAAGGGAGCCCCCCCCTTTTTTTTTTAAAAAAAGCCACTGAGCATGCAAGGGATACATCTGAAGCAACAAAAATAGCTCAAGTTTAATGTGTGAGGAATGCCTTAAAGAAAACGTCCTTAATGGTCATCATCCTGGGAGGCTGCTTAGCACTGGCTTGCCTTGTCAGTAACATACACTTGAAGACTTCTAGCAGGCTTCATGGCTATTTTTTTAAATTTAGTTCCATTTAGGTTTCTATTTTGAAAAAGCATCTTGGAGATTTTCTTGCAGTCCCTGATGCTCTGTGGAACCATACTGGGATAGGAGGTTGGCTTCCTCAGGGACACTGGTCCTCCAATGGCATTTGGGGCAGGATCCCTGAGAGTGGTGACTGTATCAAGTTTTGGGGATGGGAGCAGATGCTATGTGAATAATGCAGGCTGTGGGAAGGGCCTCAGTTCAGCTTCTTGTTGTTGTCTGTGCTGTGCACAAAAGCTAAGAAGTCGACAATGAGCTTGGCTGTCTTCCTCGGTCTCTCCATCACCATGGAGTGGCCACAATTTTCCAGAAGCTCTCCCTGGCAGTTAGCAATTGACTTGGCCAATATATCTACCCCAGACACATCGAGCACCTGGTCTTGTTTTCCCCAAATTTGATCTTGTCCATGTTCTGATGCAGAGAGTATCTGGATTTCTCACTGACAATTTCCAAAAACAACTTCCGGTAAAAGCTGTTATGAGGGATGCAAACATCAACAAGGGCTTGAAGGATCTGCTGGGGCACCTTGAACCGGACATAGGAGCAGAGCTCGAGCATCTCACTCATCTCTTCTGGGGTAGACAGGATCAAAGGAATTTTGTGAATGGCAGCTGAGTCTTGTAGCTCTTTGAGCCGTTGTACAAACTGATTGTCAGATGAGTATTGCAGGCCAGCAGGGCACACAAGACACAGGCTGCAGACATCAGATGGGTACGGAGCGGCGTATACTCCAGCCACGTGGCCACCCTTGGAGGTGCCTATCAGGTGAAAGGGCTTTTTGTTCAGCTTAAGGCACTCTACAAACTGGTGTACTCTCTTAACTTGCCCATCTATGGACAGGTCATCCAGGGAGGAGCCGATGGTACCTCCATGGCCAGGCATGTCCACGCAGACCAAGTGCAGGTTCTTCGGAAGGAACTTGAACATGCTGAGACACATATCCTTGTGTGCAGAGAAACCATGCAGCATGAGGATGGACAGTTTGTGTCCTGGCCTGCCCCGGAAGGAGTAACAGAACTGATAGTCCTCATGGTGCACATAGCGGACTTGCATACCCAGTGTCCTCCACCAGTACCAATAATAGATCCTTGTCAGTGCTGAAGGCCACAGGAGAAAAGAAGCCACGAATGCCAGGATTGGAATGGCCAGGGTTTCACCCGCGATCACAAACATGTTCACTACATTGAGATCCATCCCGCTCTCTAAGGCTGGTTGACACTCCTTAAGGATCAGACGCTTTCCCAATGTTACTGGCTTTGGCAGGAGTTGAAAATGAGATTTTTGCCAGCTACTACAGTTACATTTGGTATTTAATAGCAGCTGGTGGCTGCCAGCCATGAGGGACGCCTGAGCAGAGAGTCAAGCAAAGGTTGTCTTCAAGGTCCCAGCTAGAGGAGGGCTCTCGTCTTACTTTCCTTAAACACCTAGAGCCTGGGACCTGACAGACCTCAGAGGCCGGGGTCCAGCAGCCGGATCACCGCCCTCTGTTCCCAGGTCCCCGCACCTGCCTAACCAATCATCTTAGCCATTCCAAAATTCAAATGATTCACTAAATAAAGTTGAGGTCAGCTATGCTGAGCATAATAGGACAGGCATATAACCATGATACTTAGAAAGTTGGGGGAAAATCATAATTTCAAAGTCACCAGAGGTGGGAATGGTCAATGGGGTATGTATGTTTGGAGACCATTGGGGCATGGGGATACTGTGATTGGTGGAGGACAGTGGTCCATAGTCTTATCTGAAGCTGTACAACTTCAAGGGCATGGCAAGTGTTGGCTTAGGTAATCACTATTCCATGTTTCCTATTCTTACTAATGTTTTCTGTCAAAGGCAGTCTAGATAACATAAAGCTCAAACTCATGTTGCTCAATAAAGATAAGAATTCTACTGCAAGTGGATGATTTAGCCACATGCATGGATGATCTTCCTATTTGTGTATTCAAAACAGCCTGTTCAGTCTTGAAACTATAACACACAGCCAACAGAAATGGTCCCAGCAGATTTTACTCACCTTTTTTAAGCCTACTCTTCACTCACACTTAACAAACAAGAAATTGAAAGAAAAATTTGGAAAGGCATATAGATAGGACAAGAAAGGGGTAAAGTAATGGAATATATTTTATGTAAAATGTATAAGAATAGTGGCTGGAGAGATGGCTCAGTGGTTAAGAGCATTGCCTGCTCTTCCAATGGTTCTGAGTTCAATTCCCAGCAACAACATGGGGGCTCATAACCATCTGTAGTGAGGTCTGGTTCCCTCTTCTGGCCTTCAGGCATACACACAGACAGAATATTATATACATAATAAATAAATAAATTTTAAAAAAATGTATAAGAATAATTTTTAATAAAAATGTGGCTTGAGATAGCTTAGCAATAATGAGCAATGTGTGTTTTTTGAAGGAGACAGAGGTTGTAATTGTATAACTTTAGCTATTTTGTTAAAAATCCGGTGTCCATTCTCTTTGGATGGATGCCTTGCTCAGCCTTGATATAGTAGGGAGGGCCTTGGACCTTATACAAAGCAATGTGCCTACTCTCTCTGTGGAATGAATATGGGATTGGGTGGGAGGTTAACTGGAGAAAATGAGAGGAGGGGAGGGAGTGGAAACTTGGACTGATATGTATAATGGATAAAGATAGTTTGTTCTCTTTTAAAAAATAAAAATAAAGAAATCATTATTCAAGTAAATTAGAGTATGATTCTAATTAGTATTATTAATAAAATCCCAGAGTCAGATTTTGGGGTAAACATGACAGAACAGATAAGCAACACAGCAGCCACATTTACTTCTTACCTCCCCAAATCCTCAAACCAAATGGGGGATTAGATTCTTTTTTTCATCTCCCAAATGCTAGGATTAAAGCCATAATCCACTTCCTGCCAGATCCTGTGGTCCACTAGTGGTTGTTAGCTCTGCCCTCTAATGTCCAAGCAAGATTTATTTGTCCGAACAAGAGCAAAATATCATATTAAAAATTGGTAATCATTGGATCCTACTGCACATATTGGCTTTGTGGGAGCCTAGGCAGTTTGGATGCTCACCTTACTAGACCTGGATATAGGTGGGTGGTCCTTGGACTTCCCACAAGGCAGGGAATCCTGATTGCTCTTTTGGCGGTCAAGGAAAGGGGATTAGATTGGGGGAGGGGATAGGAAGGGGGCGGCGGTGGAGAAGAGACAGAAATCTTTAATAAATAAATAAATAAAAATTGGTAAGCATAGTTAGTGCACATTTGTAGCATCAACAGACTAGGGACTCAAGAACTGGGAAAAGCCGGGTGGTGGTGGTGGTGCATGCCTTTAATCCCAGCACTTGGGATCTTGAGGCCAGCCTGGTCTACAAGAGCTAGTTCCAGGACGGGCTCCAAAACCATAGAGAAACCCCGTCTCAAAAAACAAACAAACAAACAAACAAAAAAAAGAACTAGGAAGAAAGAACTTATTATGGAACCAAAATAGGACTGTGAAGACCATGTTAGAGATATATCCCTTTGTGTTCACGGGTTTCATATACATGAACATGATGATGCTATATAAAATTAGGACTACAGCAAGGTATTCCAAGCAGTTGGAAAAGCATTTGCAGGGCCTGCTGGCTGAGGGCACCTTTAGGAATATGACCAGGATTGGCTTGTCCATATGAGGTACTTGAGTAGAAGCAGCAGACGGATGGCACAAACAAGGACAAAGTCATTGCTGACTGATGTGTCACCACAGGCTAGCTTCAGCACATCCAGGACCTTGCAGGTGAAGTGCCTGAATACTTTTTCGCGATACAAGGGCAGTCTCATGACAATGACTGCTTCTGTCAACAACCCGAAGAGGTAGAGTACCCAGAACACTCTTGGAGGCATGAAGAAAAAGCTGTGGCTGATGGGCACGGGTACCTGAGTTGCTGACAAATAGCAAGGTAGTGATCACAGGCCATGATGACAAGCACCAGGTACTCTGTGGAGCCTGTGGAATGTCTCAGATATATCTGGATGTTACAGCCATTAGATAAGGTGGTCTTCTGGGATTAGAGAAGGTGGAACAGCATCATAGGCACAAAGGAGATGTGTAGCAGATTCTGTAAATGGAAAAATTTCTCAGAAATTGTATATGGGTGTTTGTAGGCAGAGATCCAACATGCACACGGCCTGAAGGCAGTGTTCCAACTAGGGTCACCAGGTACATAACTGAGCACAGAGGAAAGAGTAGGTGCTCCAGGGATCAGTACTCAAAAAATTCCTTCAAGATAAATTCAGAGACTTTTGTCCTGCTTCTGAGCTACATAACACAGAGTTATGCCTGGATACACAGTAGAGCAAAAGGACAGAGGATCCAGGGTATTGAAAACAGAAAAATTGTTAAGGTCTTTTCCAACATAGAAACATGTTCTGTGACTTGGGACAATCTCCTAATTTTCTGTAGGTTACAGTGCATCCATGTGAATAGTGAGGATGATATCCCTAAGAGGGTATTTATGGAAGTATGAATAGGCAGACTGAAGAATCAGAGAGCCAATGCTGAATGAGAAATAAAGATCTTTACTGTAGGACTTCTTGAAACCTCTAAATGGCTAATGTTTATTGGAAGCTCTCCAAAGGCAAAGTAGACTATGCACTTCCAAACTTATCTGAACTTACACCCACTTCACCTCTGGTCCTACCCCCAAGAAGAGCCCTGTAAACAGCATCTGAGAGTTGATAGCCTGGATCAGAGGTCCTAAAACTTACACACATACTGGAATTATTTGGAAGACTGTCAAACACAGTGTGTTTCCCTTCCAGAGTTTCTGGCTTAGGGCAGATGTGTGCTGTTGCTGCTCTCTTAGCACAGGGATGAATGGCTCTAAAGGTCCTGCTGACTTTGCTGCAGCCTCTAAGCCATGGCTTGCACTGTTCTCACTATCTGGAATATTTTCATTTTCCACTCACCTGTAGTAGCTGATCTGTCTCTTGGTTCTGTTTGTCACACTGTGTGCTTTGTATCTCAGGAAGGGGGCAGCTACTGACCTGTAAACCTGTGAGTACACAAACCCCAGTGAGATAATCTGTTAGGTGCTTTGTATGGGTACAGCTTTAGAAGATGTCTCCTGTGTGTTTACATCTCTACTTCAGAATCAGAAATGGTTTTAGATTTAGACTATGACTATCCTTCTCTAAATCCAAGCATGATGTTAAAAGAAAAATTGAGAATTTCTGTCTCATGTCAACAGCTTTCTGGTTTGGGACAGAAAGAAGATAGATTTTAAAGGAATATTTTATTTTCCTTCATGCCCATTTTCTCTATATCTTATCTTTCACTGAAAATATGTCTACATGAACAATGTTTACATTTCCAACAAAGAACAGCTTCCAAGAAGAAGACATTGGCGCCCCACAATGTCTCTACCTTTTTGATATGATGGCATGATGCTGATAGTATTATGAGACTGATTTATGGGTACAAGCTGCAGATATGGTGCACCTTCTTACAACATTCTGGCCAGAACTCCAAATAAGAACTTCAGAATAACCCTATCAAATACTCAGACACCATTTGCAATTATGCAAAACAGCAATCTTGAAATTTAACCATCATTTCACTTTTATAAAATTCTGTAGAAAGAACATTGCCACCATGAAATCTGGAAGCAATTCTAGAAGATGCCATTCTCTCTCCCAACAAAGTTTGTTTTCATGGTCAGGGACAACATTTAAGAGTTGATTATTGGGGCTGGAGAGATGGCTCAGTGGTTAAGAGCACTGCCTGCTCTTCCAAAGGTCCTGAGTTCGATTCCCAGCAACCACATTGTGGATCACAGCCATCTGTAATGATGATATCTGGTGCCCTCTTCTGGCTGCAGGCATACATGCAGACAGAATACTGAGACTACTGTACACATAATAAATAAATAAATCTTTAAAAAAAAAAGAGTTGATTATTACTCATATAGGGTTGGGGGTTGGGTGAAATTATATATATCCAGAGATCTCAAAAAAAGAGGAAAGATTGAATGGGATAGTGGGTGAATTACTTATTCACACTAATAATAATAGTGAGTAAAAGAATAATTGTGAGCTATTATTTATGAATAATTTTCATTGGCATAGATTTTGTATATTGATACAAATTCAAATTAAACTTATTATATAAAATATGTGCCGATTTTTGTTTAGAATATTTGTAACACCTATGCAAAATTATTTTGTCAGAGTGTATATATGCATGATTCTACCTCTGTTTAAAACATATATATATATATATATATATATATATATATATATATATATATTATATATTGGTTTTTCGAGACAGGGTTTCTCTGTAGCTTTGGAGCCTGTCCTGGAACTCCCTTTGTAGACCAGGCTGGCCTCGAACTCTCAGAGATCTGCCTGTCTCTGCCTCCCGAGTGCTGGGATTAAAGGCGTGCGCCACCACCGCCCGGCTTAAAACATATTTTTATTGACACAATTTTATGGTATATTTATCATATTGCATTATATAACTCTATCTCTGATCAAGATACTTATACATTGTTTAAATTTTGAGGTCCTGCTTTACTGCACAGTAGTTTAAAGATTGTTTTGTATTCTCATATGAAGTTTTATTCTTCAACATTGTAATGAGACTTTGGTTGATTGCTCAGGCAGTCAGTTGTCTCTGTCATCTACTACACTTTTTGGAATCTGCTAGACTTCACTACCCGTCTACTTAAGTAATATTATTGCTCTTCTCAGTCCTTTGATGGGGTTGGAGATGAGATAATCATACTTACCATCCTCTTATGATCTAGCCAAGCCATTTCTACTACAAGACATGGATTCTTTAGGATAGAATGCTTATCCAAACATTAGGATATATTCCTTCCTTAATATTGATTATGCTTGCAATTCTAACTTTATATTTGAAATCTGTTTCTTGTATACATAGTTTTTTATTGAGTTTGGAATTTCTTATTTAAGCAAAAGGGTTAGGTGCTGTGAGAGCTCCTTCAGGCAATAGCCTTTAAGATACCAATTCACTTGGACATGGTCTCTTACATTATAAATGAATCTGGAAATTGTGTGGTCACTTTCTTGATTCCAGCTCTTGATTCTGGCTGCTAGATTTATTGTATACAAGATCCATTATTCTGTAGGTGCTCATCTGACCTATAAAAGCCCAAGATATTCTTTTTGTGTTTGTTTGTTTTTTTGGTTTTTCAAGACAGGGTTTCTCTGTGGTTTTGGAGCCTGTCCTGGAACTAGCTCTTGTAGACCAGGCTGGTCTCAAACTCACAGAGATCTGCCTGCCTCTGCCTCACAAGTGCTGGGATTATAAGCGTGCACCACCACCACCTGGCTGCCCAAGATATTCTTACACTCTAACTAGGTATTTTCAAATATCAAAGATTCAATTATTAGTCATCTAGCTTCAGGGTCTGTCACTCTGACTTGTACAGTCTTCAAATTACATAATAAAAACATGAACTCAGTGTTGAATGATGAATTTAGAATGAGTGCAGCTATATTCAGTAAAACCAAACACTTCTCTCTCTCTCTCATGTGTGTGTGTGTGTGTGTGTGTGTGTGTGTGTGTGTGTGTGTATGTGAGTATAGGTTTAGGAACATGGGGAGATAAGGTATGAACTTTCAATTTTCTTTGGGAAAATATGTGTGGATTGTTTTTACTTAAATGTCATAAATCTGTTTGCCTTAGGAAGAGGAATTATTTTATTCAACTACAAAATTAAGCAAAATTCCAAATTTCAGCTATTCATTTCTTACTATTGCTTTGTATAATTCACCCATGAGCTGCTCTTTTCCAAGGATTTTTTTTTATTTTGAAGGACAGGGATAAAATCAAATCTATTTTTTTATTTATTCATTTATTAAAGATTTCTGTCTCTTTCCCACCGCCGCCTCCGATTTCCCTCCCCCTCCCCCCATCAAGTCTCCCTCCCTCGACAGCCCAAACAGCAATCAGGGTTCCCTGCCCTGTGAGGAGTCCAAGGACCTCCCACTTCCTTCCAGGTCTAGTAAGGTGAACATCCAAACTGCCTAGGCTCCCCCAAAGCCAGTACGTGCAGTAGGATCAAAAGCCCATTGCCATTGTTCTTGAGTTCTCAGTAGTCCTCATTGTCCACTATATTTATCAAGGATTTTTTAACTGTTTTTTTATTCAACTATATATTTTTCTACTACTCTCCCTTCCTGTCCCCTCCCCTATTCCCATGATCCACATGCTCCCAATTTACTAAGATCTTGTCTTTGTCTAGGTCCTATATAGAATAGATTTTTTATTTATATATATATATATCTTTGTTTTCTACTTTGTTGTCTATGTTCTCTGGCATTGTGAATTGTAGACTGGTTGTCCTCTGTTTTATATCTAAAAGCCACTTAGGAGTGAGTACATTTATATTTTTTCTTTCTGGGTCTGGGTTAACTCACTCTTTTATGATGTTTTCTAAATCCAGAAATTTGCCCATAAATTTGAAGATGTAATTGTCTTTATCCATGTCCATTTATTCTTTGTCCGTTCTTCAGTGGAGCGGATGTTTTCAGGTTCTGGCTGTGAACAAATAATGTTGCTGTGAACACAGTTGAGCACTTGTCCTTGTGGTATGATTGAGCATCCATTGGGTATGTATCTAAAGTGGTATTGCTGGGTTTTAAGAGAGGTTGTTTCCTAATTTTCTTTCATACTTTTTTTAAAAAATAATATTTGGTTTTCCTAGACACGGTTTCTCTTTAGCTTTGGAGTCTGTCCTGGAACTAGCTCTTGTAGACTGGCCTTGAGGTCACAGAGATCTGTCTCTGCCTCCCAAGTGCAGGGATTAAAGGCATACCTCACACCCAGGCAGTTGGCTTTCTAATTTTCTGAGAAATAACTGTACTGATATCCAATGTAGCTGACTGAGTTTGTAACCCCATCAGCAATGGAGTGTAGGACCTGGGTCTACCCTTGTTCCTGGGGTGCATCTTGAGGACAGTTTCTGGTAAGCCAGCTAACTAAAGCATTCTGTTTGTTCCTGTGCTCCCCCTGCCCCGCCTGGTGATTAGCTATAGGGCATTGTTGACTCCATCTTTTTTTAAACACTCAAGTTCATATTTATTTATTTATTTATTTTTAATATTTATTTATTATGCCAATATTCTGTCTGTGTGCATGTCTGCAGGCCAGAAGAGGGCACCAGACCTCATTACAGATGGTTGTGAGCCACCATGTGGTTGCTGGGAATTGAACTCAGGACCTTTGGAAGAACAGGCAATGCTCTTAACCACTGAGCCATCTCTCCAACCCCCTATTTATTTATTTATTATGTATACAATATTCTGCCCGTGTGTATGTCTGCAGGCCAGAAGAGGGCACCAGCCTTCATTAAAGATGGTTGTGAGCCACCATGTGGTTGCTGGGAATTTAACTCAGGACCTTTGGAAGAGCAGGCAATGCTCTTAACCACTGAGCCATCTCTCCAGCCCTTACTCCATCTTTTGCATGGTAATTTCCCACCTGCGTGGAAGGAAATCCTTGTGGAGCAGCTAGGTATATAAGGATTTTCCCAAGGTTGAGTAAACGTCATTCAGCAGATCTCCTTTCAAATGACCCAAGTGTCTTTGTGTGTTCTTTCAATCTCCAGGCCCTTGCCTGACTCATGTACTGTACAGTGGCGCCTGAACTGTACCGAGGGGGTAACACAGAATCGGGTGTTACAGAGGATTGTTCCCTTAACCTCATATCCTCCACAGCTTAAGTTGTCATCAATGTTTTTGGTTTGATCAGAGTTGTTCTGATTTTTATTTCTCTAATGGCTAAGGAGTTTGGAAATTTCACTAAGTTTCTCTCAGTAATTTTAGATTCATATGTTGAAAGTTCTTTGTTTATGTCTGTACTCCATTTTTATTGAATTATTTGTTCTTTTTATGACTATTTTTTTATTTCTTTGTATGTTTTCAAGATCAGTCCTCTGTCCAATGTGGGGTAGGTGAAGATCTTTTCCCATACTACAGGCTGCCTTTTTGTATTTCTGATCATGTCCTTTGGTTCACAGAAACTTTTGTTTCAGAAGGTCACATTTCTTAATTATTTCTCTCAGTGTCTGTGCTGCTGGGGTTATAATTTGAAAGTGGTCACTTTTGACAGTGTGTTCAAGTATACTTCCTATGTCTTTTATGTGGTTTAGTGTATTTGGCTTTCTGTTATGGTCTTTGATCCATTTGGACTTGAGTTTTGTTCATGATGATAGATGTGGATCTACTTTCATTCTGCCCTACCTTGATATTCAGTTATGCTAGCAAAATTTGTTGAATATGCTTTCTTTTTCCATCATATATATATATGAGGCAATTTATGGACCCAGCATCCTTTGTTCTAATGCTTCTTGTTGGCAGCTGCTACCTGTCCAGCAATCCTGTCCAGATCTCTCTGTCCCTGAGGTGTTAGCTTGTGGCCCCCATCTTGGTCATTTTATACCATTTTCAGTCCCTCCAGGGCTTGGAGAATGTGGCAGGCCACACTCTTGGAGCCTCTGCTGAAGTGGCTGGGCCTGACACTGTTTCTCTGCTGGCCTCCATAGATCTTGGTCATGGAGCCAACTCCAGCACCACCACGCAGGTACAGGTGTGATGCTGTAGAGGCAGCTCGTGTGCAGAACCAGTTCTTGTCATGGGGGCAAGCTCTTTATGTTTGGCCAGCTTGACTGTGTCCACCCATTCAGAGACTTTCAGCTTCCCAGACATTTTGAGGAAGGCTCCCATAGCTCTGAAGAACTCCTGCTGGTTAACGTCTTTTACAGTAACTCCAGGCATCGTGCAGCCTCAGCGCTGCTAGCCAGGGGAAAGGGCCCATCTTATATTTTTTGATTCTTCGACAAAATTCAGATGTAGTAGGTGAGTGGATTGATATCCAATTCTTAGAATCAGTTCTACTGGTCCTCCTGTCTGTTTTTGTGCCAATACCAGGCTCTTTTCTATACTGTAGCTCTATAGTAGACTGAAGTCAAGGAATGTGATGACTCCAAAAATTATTTTTTGTATATGGTTGTTTTGGTTATCCTGCATTTTTTTTGCTTTTTTATTTGAAGTTGAGTATTTTTATTTTGACGTCTGTGAAGAATTTTTCTGATATTTACATGGGAATGGTATTGAACCTGTAGATTGCTTTTGGAAAGGTTTTCATTTTTACAATATTGATTTCTACCTAACAAGGGCAAGTGACATCTTCCCATTCTCTGGGGTCTTCTTCAGTTGTTTTCTTCAAAGATTTATTGTTTATTTCCTACAGTCCTTTCACTTCTTTAGTAAGTTATTCCATAATATTTTATATTATTTCTGGCTATTGTCAACGGTGATATTTCCATTATATATTAATTCTAGCCACCATTTTTCAAAAAATATTGCTTGTAACCAACTTCTATCTACCTTCCTGATGACCACTCCCAATCTTCTGATAACCGTAATTATACCCCAACTTCATTTATTTATTTATTTATTTATTATGTATACAATATTCTGTCTTCAGGCCAGAAGAGGACACCAGACCCTCATTACAGATGGTTGTGAGCCAACATGTGGTTGCTGGGAATTGAACTCAGGACCTTTGGAAGCGCAGGCAATGCTCTTAACCTCTGCGCCATCTCTCCAGCCCCTATACCCCAACTTCTAAGGGAACTTTTAAACAAAACATACAATGAAACATATGAGAGATTTGACTTTTCATGCCTCTCATATTTCACTTAAAGGTATCCTTTTGGCTTAAAAACATCATTGAATTTTATGATTTTATGGTTCTGGTGTGAGAGCCAGATTGTGTTTCTTTCTCTGGCCCTTATTTATAATGTTTTGGCTATTTTCAGGGAGACTTTTATTTTACCTAGTTCTAGATTCAGAAACAAAGTGCTTTTCTGCTGGGAGCCGATTTGAGTGGCTGCCATTACAAGATGGCATTTGGCCCCGGCCTTGCTTGATAAATAACTCCATATTATGGTTGCAGTTCTTCCACCAGAAAACAGGGTGAGTTGTTGTGATCTAGCTGCCCACTCTCCCCATGACCGGCAGGGGAACTTTCTTGTGGTCTGTAATTGACAAGGATGTTCCCCTGCTTTCTTTTAGGCTGGTGGGTCTCCAGAAAAGCAGTTAAAGTGTCAAAGTATCAAAGGTTGCTAGGCAGACTCCCTATATATGCAGCTGCAGCTCAGAGCTCGGGACCCTTCGCTTCCTGCTCTCCCTTCAACAAAGAGGCTCCAATAAAGCGTGATTTGTGAAGAATCCTCATCTGTTGGCTGTTCTTTCCTGCTGGTCAGGGAGTTCGCCGCACTTTTCTTTGGCTCTGGCTTCAGGCCCAAAGTTGGAATACCCTTGCTGTAACCCATAATACTTCATAAAATGTTTTCTCAAATACAATCCTGGTTCAAACTAAAATAAAAAGAGGTATCGTGATGCTTAAAAGGATTGTGGACACTATCAAAATTTTCTCTACACAATAGCTGCTTTTGGTTAACTGACTGTAAGTGGCTTAATATCTTAAAGAATAATTTAAAATAAGCCCTCAGTTTTTTTCCTCAGGTCAGAAAGATTATGATAATATGCACAAGCTACATCAGATTGATTATACACAGTCTTACTCTTATATGAAGCACAAAACAATATGACACTGAATTAATTTATAGAGTTTCACTACAGTATGATGTTTTCTCATGGTTTTGAAGAATAAACACATTAACTTCAGAGTTTCTATACAAGTAGGCTCATATTATGTATTTGGAGATGATTGAAGGAGCTGCACGCCGCTTCCTGCCACCCAGCTTCCAGCTGCCTAGCTAGGTTTTGCCCCAAAATAACAACACACAAATTGTATACATTTAAACACTGCTTGGCCCATTATATCTAGCCTCTTCTAGGCTAATTCTTTCTTATTACTTTAGCCCATTTCTAATAATCTATATAGCACCATGAGGTGTCCTTAACAGGAAAGATTCAGCATGTCTGACCTGGTGGCTGGCTGCATCACGTCTGCCCCAGACAGGAGAGGAAATGATGTCTGCCTCACTTCCCCCTTCCTCCTAGCATTCTGTTCTGTCTACTCCACCCACCTAAGGACTGGCGTACCAAATGTGCCAAGGCAGTTTCCTTACTAACCAATGACCTTCCTCCATCATTTCCCCTTTTTCTGTTTAAACAAAAAGGAAAGGCTTTCACTTTAACATAGTATAATTACATATAACAAAACAGTTACAATTAAGAATTACAATATTTACATCTATTTTATCTTTATCATGACTAAGGAAAACTATAACTATCTATTCTTCAGCTCCATCAAATACTCCAGAAAGATATAATATTACCTAAGTAAATGAGAAGTAAGCAGCTTACATAACTCTAGAAATCACAGAGACATCTCACTTCCTGGACAGTCCCTCAAAGTTCCTCAGTACCATTGGAGCATCCATCTTCGGCCTACAGGCCCATAGTTTTCAGCAGACATTTCAATGAAGCAAGAAATTTCAAAGGCAGTTCAATCACTATCTGCTGTGTCCTGCAGAATGTCTTGCAGACTCTTTCATGAATCAGGAACCCCAAAAGATCATCTCATCTTTGGGCAAGATCAGCAGACCTCTCTCTGAGGGTTTACTGTGACCAGTTTATGCAATAGTCCAGGCAAGAGCAGTTTCTTGCCGAAATGGCTATCAGACTCCATAAGGACCCTCTTCAATGCCCATCTTCCTCTTGAAGTAGCTGGTGTTGCCAGCAGCAGATGTATCTCATTGCCATGCAAAACCCTAAGTTATTAAAATATTTTAAATGCCATATTCTTCAGTCTCCCAGGCACTGGGATTAAAGGCATGTGCTACCACAGCTTGAAGTCACAGAGATCAATCTCCCTCTGCCTCCCAAGTGTTGGGATTAAGGGTGTTTACTACCACACCAAACTACTCTTTCTTCCTGTTTTTTGTTTTTTACTTTAAGAACATTAACTTTTAGCCTGCATATAATTTTAACATACTGTAAATCATTTAAAGTTTTTTTTTGTTTTTGCATCTCTCTTTACTATATATATATCTCTCTTTTTCTGACCACATGAGCTTTTAAATTACTGAGCAATATGGGTAGAATTAAAGCCGTGGCTGTGGTGGCTAGATCCAGCCCATTCCTTAGCTTTCAGCCTCATGGCGGAGGTACTGGCTGTAGCCATGTTCATTGCCACAAGTCTATGGTGTTCCAAGGTCTGTGCCACCAAGCAAGCTGCAGCATTCTGCTCCTAGACCACATTAAGTCAACTGCCTGCCTGAAAGAGTCAGAATTTGCCCTGGCAGCACAGCCCAGAAGGGGGGCATTTTAAAATGGCACAACTTTTTTCCTGCTACTGATGAAAGCAAACAAGCATTCAGTCAGCTTTTATCAACACCATTTAAGTGTTTCTTGGCAGGCCTCTTAAGAGC
This sequence comes from Microtus agrestis, assembly GCA_902806775.1. Lineage (NCBI taxonomy): Eukaryota > Metazoa > Chordata > Mammalia > Rodentia > Cricetidae > Microtus > Microtus agrestis. The sequence goes on from CADCXT010002464.1 coordinate 89,544, forward strand.
TGCAGGGTTTTGCAGCTAAAGCTCAGTCAGGTAGCTTCTCTTAAATGAGAGCACTTGCTTGCCTTTAGCAAGCAGAGGAGATCTGAGAAATTGCTGCTACCAAAAAAACATGCTTTACTCTATACTTTCCCAAGATTTCTCAGGCTTTATGTGGAAACAGTTGTCCATGTAGGCACCATTCTGTTGAAGGAGCTGTGGGCCGCTTCCTGCCACCCAGCTCCTGGCCACCTGGCTAGCTTATGCCCCAAAATAACAATACACATATTGTATTAATTAAAACACTGCTTCGCCCATTATATCCAGCCTCTTCTAGGCTAATTCTTATGTATTAATTTAGCCCATTTCCAATCTGTGTAGCACCACGAGGTGCGCTTACTGGGAAAGATTCAGCATGTCTGACCTGGTGTCAGACTGCATCACATTTGCCCCAGAAACGAGAGGAAATGACATCTGCATCACTTCCCTCTTCCTCCCAGCATTCTGTTCTGTCTACTACACCCACCTAAGGGATGGCCTATCAAAAGGGCCAAGGCAGTTTCTTGATTAACCAATGACCTTCCTCCACCTTCCACAGATTCCATTTATCATTATCTCTGCAATATGTGTTATTTTATGCCTTCCAGGAGTACAAGGGTCTATAAAGGCATTACCACACTGATTTCACTCATAAAATTTCTTTCTAGTGTGCATTCTTTTATGAATGTGAAGACTAGTTTGATATTCAAAGGTCTTAACACATTGATTGCATTCATAGGGTTTCTATCCAGTATGTGTTCTTCCATGCGATTGAAGATGACTGTGGCGTGAAAAGGCCTTGCCACACTGATTACATTCATAGTGTTTCTCTCAAGTATGTGTCCTTCTATGCTTTTGAAGATTACTGTGTTGAGCAAAGGACCAACCACACTGATTGCATTCATAGGGTTTCTCTCCAGTTTGTGTTCTTTTATGCATTCGAAGGAAACTATGATGTGCAAAGGCCTTACCACACTGATTACATTCATAGGGTTTCTCTCCAGTGTGTGTTCTTTTATGCAATTTAAGTTCATACTGACGTGCAAAGGCCTTACCACCCTGATTACATTCATAGGGTTTCTCTCCAGTATGTGTTCTTTTATGCATTTGAAGGGAACTATGATGTGCAAAGGCCTTACCACACTGATTACATTCATAGAGTTTCTCTCCAGTGTGTGTTCTTTTATGCAATTTAAGTTCATAATGACGTGCAAAGGCCTTATCACCCTGATTACATTCATAGGGTTCTCTCCAGTATGTGTTCTTTTATTGATGCAAAGGCTTTACCACGTGATTTTTCTCTAGTATGTGTTTTTTTATGCATTTTAAGATGACTGTGATAAGCAAAGGTTTTATCACATTGCTTAATTTTAGAGCATTTTTCTCCAGTATGTGTTTTTCATTCTTTAGAAAATGAGTGTTATAAGATAAGGCTTTAGCACAGTGAGAATATACGGACAACTTTGCTCCAGTTTGATTTCCTTCAATCCTGCAGGGATAATTTACACATGTAAAAGCTTCACCACATTCAATGCACTGTTAAACCTCATATCTATATGAATTAATTTCATATTTTTTCCATTTGTAAAAAGGAATCAAACATTATGGTTTTATAACTTTGTTTAAAATCATGTTTTGTTCACCCACTAGGGGTCATTTTGCATCTTGAAAAATATTTGGGAAGATAAATTCCTTTGTGCCATGGTTTACCTTTTCATCTATATCTATATTTTTCTATTATATTTTTTACATTTTTTAAGAGAACTGCATACACTGAGCGCTTTACCAACTTTACTGCATTTATAAATTTTACTATATTGTTAATCATTATACATTTGCTAAGTGAACTAAGACACCTAAAATATTTGCACAGACCTAGAACTCATCGTGTTATTATTTTTTTTGTAATGTGAGTTTATGTATTAACAATGATGATAGAAAATGAATTAACTTTGTATTCTTGGATCAAATTCAACAAGTATACTCTATATAGGAACTGCATTTTATCTTCTTAATTGTTCTTAAGGAGAGGTATGCTAAATCTTTCCATATCCCTATGCTCATACTCTTGTGTCAAGAGTAACATATAATATATATAGGAAAGGAAGAATAGTCAGTAAAAGATTTCCAAATTGAATCCTCACGGTTTGACTTTCTGTTCCTCACAGACTTGCGGTATAGATACTAAGGTTTCTCCATAACATCTGCCCCTTGATCCTTGACTCCAACAGCTGCTTTCATTAAACTTAACACAGTCACAAAAAGTATATAAGTAATACAGGGATGACCATGGGCTATTGATTTAGTAGAAAGTTTTACAGCTATATTCATCATCACTGAAATGTGTATACATTTTCTGTCATGAGTAACAAGAAACAAATGGCCTGGCAGATGTATAATATAGCTCTCATGGTTAATGGTAAAATCTGTTTAGTCATTGCTTCCTTGACTTTTTCTTAAATGAATGCCTTGCAAATGCAATTCACATACAGGAAATTGAGCTATATGGATTTGTGAGAATTTAATAACCATCAATGCATTTAAAGCTGTGCTTATTACACTGTTGTTTCATTTAAAAGTGTCATAACACATTACAAACTCATCAGTGGCACATTGCTATAAACTTGCGCAAGAAAATTACCTTGCATGCCTTCTACAACATTGACAATGTTCTTCAGTGTTACGGTCTTCCCAAATGTATCCTAAAATACAGTACCAGAATATGTATGTTATATTATTTAACATTGTGCAGTAATTATCATATTATCCTAAGAACTATGACTGTGTTATTCACCTCATTCTCCTTATTTCTAAATCAAATTACAGAACAAAATCATAAACCAAGGAAAAGATGTCTCCATATTTTGAAACATGAAAGAAATTTATTTTTACCTATATTAGTGAGGTTCCAGTAGGTCTCCAGCATCACATCTTTGTAGAGATTCTTCTGGGAAGCATCCAGCAAATCCCACTCTTCCTTAGTGAAGTTGATATGCACATCATCATAGGTCATTGCCTTCAAAAATATACCACACATTTGTACAGTGTAAGCATGACAGTGGCAACATTGGAATGCATACTTCTTTGAAAGTATAGTTGTATGATTCTGGTGTTACCCACTCTTATTCCATGACATAGACAGTCACTTTAGAATGAAATTTAAAAAGAGAGTCAATTATTTTATTTCTGTACCCTTTGTATGGTATACCACCTTATAAGAGCAATATCTATTGGTAGGGATAGAAACAAAGAAACAATCAACAGTACATTGCATGTATGAGAAATTTGTATAAAAAATTACTGAATACAGAAAGGAAAAAAAGGTGGACAAACTGGGTGTATTGAAGTATTGTGCCTTTAACCACAACACTCAGAAAACAGAGGTGGGAATATTTGTCTCTGAGTTGAATGCCAGTCAAGTCTAAGCAATCAGGTCCAGGAATGCTGGAAATACACATTAATATACAGTTTCCATTGCAAACCAGAATGAAACAAACAATGGGATAGAAAGAACTGAAAGACTTTTATTGAACTTCCCACAAAGAATTGTTTTCACTCCAATTAATGACTCAGAATACTCAGGCAGTATTAATGTTATGAATACATGGCATCCTGGCAATGAGAGTGATACCCTCTGTCAATTTTTAAAATTTAAGAAATTATGAAGCTCAGCACAGCAGCATATACTTGATACATAAAAATGCCTACATTCTAGGACCATCATCCAATAACATAAAAACAAATAGAGCCAGGAATGATGCCTCCCTTTAGTTACAGGCATTGAGAGCCACACAGTTACTCAGATAAGCAAACAAAACAATTAAAACAGCAGGTTACCCAACTCCTGAGCACTGAGTATAACTGTTTCTGCTATATTTTATGTGATTTAGAGATTGAGCCTATAATGATGTTAAAAGCATTTTAGTATAAGTAGAAAGGTGGCTGATTAATGTCAAGCACAACACAGTAGATTTAAATGTCAGGAAATTACTTGAGGGTATTGAGATTCATAGGATACAATGAAGAATTTCATCTAGAAGGACTTCTTCTCCTACTAAAGATCCACAGAAAATTGAAAGAAAACCACTATGGAGAGAAACTTGTTCAAATACATGATCTTTTCTGGGAGGTTGTTCATTCAGTCAAGTACATTGTGAACCCGGTTACTATTAGTTCATGGTCAACAATGGAAAAAATGCATTTAGTCATGTCAATGATTCACATTTAATGTTGCTTGAAGAAGAATGCTTTAAAGAAATACAACACCAGCTCAGAATTGAGAAATAAATGTATATTTACTTAGGGATGGACTCACAAATCAGAATCTTACGCTTGAACAGAGATCAGAATCTGAATCACACAGCCAGAAAAGAGGCCAAACTCATGCTCTACATTGGCAAATATAGTAAAAGATGCCACACCCCAATGGGCATGAAACCACTGGCTGTAATTCTTTCTAAAGCATCTCCCCCTTTTGTATAAATAAGCCCAATACAAAATTATATACAATAAGAACAATATATCCAATAATTATCCCATCCTAACTAGTTTAAATCTTGTTTAATAAATAATTTGGACAATTCATGAAAGGAAAGTAACTACAACTATCTAGTCTTCAACCCCATTGAATCCAAGAAGGGAACTATTACTTGAGTAAGCAGGAAGTGCAATCAAGCAACTTTCAAAATGTGCAACAAATTACAGAGATAACTGGCTACCTGGGAAATCATGCAAAGTCTCATTTGCAACATTGAAGGGACCAACTTTTGATAAGACCTAGAATAACTGACAGATCATTTTCAGAGGTAGGAAATTTTTCAAAACCATCTTACCCTGTCTTGTCAAGATTTAACAGACCCTTTTATCCATATTCAGATACCATCTATCTTGTCAGTAGTTGAGGCATGAGCATGTTTTTGCCCAAAAGACAGTTTTGCCAAGAAAAAAAACAAGCTCCAAGTGGAGTGTTGTTGGTTCTCAACATTCTCTGGGGGAATAGATCAATGCTACCAGGAGCAATAGTGCCTCAGTTCAACAGAACTCTAAGTTAGTTAAATGCCATATTCTACAGTTCTTTGAAGTGGTTGAAGATTACCTATATATGCAGAATATAATTTCTACTTATCTAAAGAACCTGATTATTCTAACTATAAGTATGACAAACATAGATGACTATTGATCTATAATTTTTAATACCTATATAACTTAAAGACTAAGATTTCATTTTCATTTATTTTTTAATATTTATTTATTATGTATACAATATTATGTCTGTGTGTATGACTGCAGGCCTGAAGTGGGCACCAGACCTCATTACAGATGGTTGTGAGCCACCATGTGGTTGCTGAGAATTGAACTCAGGACCTTTGGAAGAGCAGGCTCTTAACCTCTGAGCCATCTCTCCAGCCCCAAGACTAAGATTTCATATGAGAATATTATACAATAACCAACTTGCAACAAATGAGGACAATGACCTCAAAATGTAAACAATATATAAGTATCTTGATCAGTGGTAAAAATGTACATTGCAATATGATAAATATATATCAATATATAAAATATTTTAAGCAGAGGTAGAAGCATGAATGCATATAATATTCAATATGATTTAACATTATATCATATATAAGAATCTATACAAATACAGTTGCCTATAAATTACAACTCACAAGCTTTCACTCTATTACTCACTATTATTAGTGTGTGTAAGCTTACACTAATCTATTATTTCATCCACTGTTCCCATTTTTTTTCAAAGAGATCCCTGACCCTATAAAATTTCCCCTCCAACCCACAATTCTATACCAATTATAATCAACCCCTAAATGATGTTCCTAACTCTGAGGACAAACTCTGTTGGGAGAAGGGGATGAAGTCTTTTAGAATTACTTCCAGCTGTCATGGGGGCAACATTTTTTCTTTGGGATCCTGTGAAAGTAAAATGATGGTTAAGTTCCAAGATTACTGTCTGGTATAATTGCAAATAGTCTTAGTATTTGGTAAGGTTTTTCTGAGCTTCGTATAAGGAAGTCAATCCAGAGCATTGTAAAACTGTACCATTTCAGCTAACTAAGATGGAACTATCTTGAGCAGCTGGTACTCAAAACAGATCTTGTAGCAGCGCTATTATCATCCTGACTCAACCCGGTTGAGTTGTTGTTGTGGGGCCCCATCTTCTTCCTGGAAATTTAAAAATTACTGCAGGAAAATCCATTGTTCATCGTGGAAAACTTAAACACTATTTATATAGACATATACAGACATATATATTCAATGGCATGTACAATAGAGACAAAATAGATATGAAAAGAAGTGAAAATTTTTCTGAATTCTTTTTTCTTTCAACCCCATGCTCCTGACATGAGACAGAAACTGTAAAATTTCTTTTTTTATTGTTCTTAATTTTATTTTATTATTTATTTATTTATTTATTTTATTTATTTATTAAAGATTTCTGTCTCTTCCCCACCGCCGCCCCCAAACAAATCCCCCTTTCTTGACCACCCAAAGAGCAATCAGGATTCCCTGCCCTGTGGGAAGTTCAAGGACCACCCACCTCTATCCAGTTCTAGTAAGGTGAGCATCCAAACTGCCTAGGCTCCCACAAAGCCAATAGGTGCAGTAGGATCCAAAACCCATTGCCATTGTTCTTGAGGTCTCAGTAGTCCTCGTTGTCCACTATGTTCAGCGAGACCGGTTTTAACCCAGGCTTTTTTAGACCCAGGCCATTTCTGTATGGTGTAGCAGCCAGGCACAAAAGCCATAGGCCCTGTCTGAGCTGATCACACAGCTCAGCAGACAAGCTGTCTCTGCGTAACAATAGCAAGGATGTATAGTTCCTTTCTTCTTTTGTTAGAAATGTAGATCTCCTGAGGAGAGGTGTTGGCTGAAACTGGTCAGGATGTTTGGTGCCTATTTCTTGGTAATTTGGAGGAAGTCTTATTGAGATGCTAATTCATGGCCTGCAAGACAGCTAGCGTACACTTAGGTGTGGACCTGACTAAAATCCCATTTACCTGGTTGCCTAGGAGACAGCCTAATGTGTTTTCCCACTCAATTTATGTGAGGATATATAAGGTGTTTGAATAATAAACAAAAAGAGATCTTCGAGAGATCTTGCCCTACACGATGACCCTGTAAGTTGCATCTGATCATTCCTCATGATTCCATTCCAATCCAGTTAGGGAAAATAATTATCTGTGTTGGACCCACATGGACTTCAACAATTAACCTATCCCCAGCATTTGGGAGGCAGAGGCAGGTGGATCTCTGTGAGTTCGAGACCAACCTGGTCTACAGAGCTAGTTCCAGGACAGGCTCCAAAGCCACAGAGAAACCCTGTCTCGAAAAACAAAAACAAAAAAAAAAAAAAAAAAAAAAAATTAACCTATCAACTAGCATGTAGGCATCTGAATTCAGGTCATCCACTAAGAGAATATGTGCTGAGCCACCTGCCCAGACACATAAAAGCTTTTATCCAGTAAGTCAAGTCTTTCTCAGATTAATAAAAACAAGAAAAACAAAACATAAAAAAGAAAAAGATGATCCTTATGAAGATGATCTATAAAAATTATGATTTTGTGTATGATAAGTTTCCACCATTAAATGAATACAAATAGCTTTGCCCAACAGTTTATAACTGGACAACTGATAACAAACCAATATTCACAGTGGAAACATTCAGAAAGCTCAAGGGATTATGAATTGTTTATACCAACACTTAAGTAGTAAAGATTCAAATATGAAGATAGCAACAACTGGAAAACATAGAAATGCCAGGAAATGGAAAGAAGCAGGCATCTAAGATGAATAAAAGCAGTCTTTTAACAGAAATCTTCCAAAAAACAATAATGACCTGATAAAATTAGAAATTTTCTGAAGAAAATTGATGAAGGTCCATTATTTTAAAGATAACCAATAATATATTTATATTACAGTTAGATTACAGAAAAAGTAGTATAAAAATTCATGTATAGGGCTGGAGAGATGGCTCAAAAATTAAGAGCACTGGCTGCTTTTCCAGAGGCCCTGAGTTCAATTCCCAGCGACCACATGGTGGCTCACAACCATCTGTAATGAGATCTGGTGCCCTCTTCTGACCTTCGGGCATATACACAGACAGAACATTGTATACATATTCTCTGATACAAATTACTTTGATGTCTCACACAAGGTTTTCAGCATTGGGGTGCCCTCCTCTGGCATGCGGGCATACATTAAGGCAGAATGTTGTATACACAATAAATAAATAAATCTTAAAAAAAGATGTTAAAAAATTCATGTATAATGACTTCTATACTTTCCACAATTATACATAAATAAACAATGTGCACAATTTTTGTGAAAGAATTAAGGGGAACGGGCTGGAGAGATGGCTCCGCAGTTAAGAGCACTGACTGCTCTTCCAGAGGACCCAGTTTCAATTCCCAGCACACACATGGCAGCTCACAACTGTCTGAAAATGCAGTTCCACGAAATCTGACACCTTCACACCAACGAACATAATAATAAAGTTAAATAAATTTAAAAGAAGAATTAAGGGGAAGGATATAAAAAGGCAAAAGCAGATGCAGAAATATATAGTCAACTTTTAATCAAAATACCAAAGAAAACTTAGGCAAGGAAAAGTGTGATCTTGACCAATGTTACCCAGAATCCTCTGATTATATGTGTACAGAAATTAAATAAACACAAACTGCACAACTTTCACAAAGTTATCTCAAAGTAACACTTAAACTGTTGTTTCTGACCTCCAGTTACTAATGTCTTTCAAAGACAGAAGCCTCATGACATAGACGTTTTCCTTTGCAAACAGAGGAGATCTATTGTGATGGCTCCCCATCCCCTTGTGCTTTCTTTGGATTTCAGATAAATGCTGCTCCACTGACACCCAATCCCAAACAACCTAGAAAAATGATTTAAGGAGTAGTGGGGAAGCAGGTAGTTGGAGATTCGTGCCTGAGCAGTGGGCCCGGGGCCTTTGGGGAGCCTGAGAGGGAGATCCAGGGGTGCATGGGACCATGGGAACAGCCTTCCCAAAGAGCACTGGTCCTGTGCCCCCCTCTACAGGTTCTGGGCACACCTGGGGAGTCCCTGGCAGCCAGGAGCAGGAGGAAGAGCCAGTACTACTTAAGATGAACCCCAGGGACAGCGTCATTGAGGACCAAGAGCTAGAAGTGATCAAAGCTTCAGGGAGTCAGAAAGATAGAGGAAGAGGATGAGGAGCTACAAAATGATGTGGAGAAGCAGATGAATAACAGTACAACCCCAGGCAATCCTGGCTCAGTGATCATGTCTCTTGAGGAGAAGATGGAGGCTGATGCCAGTTCCATCTATGTTGGCAATGTGGACTATGGTGCAACAGCAGAAGAAAGAGCTGGAAGCTCACTTTCATGGCTGTGGTTCAGTCAACCATGTTACTACAATCTGTGACAAATTAAGTGGCCTTGCCAAAGGGTTTGCATATATAGAATTCTTATTAGACAAAGAGTCAGTGAGGACTTCCCTGGCTTTAGATGATTCCCCATTTAAAGGGAGACATATCAAGGTGATTCCCCTCAGCACAACAGATGGCTTTACATGTGCCCAATACCGTGCCCGAACTACCTATTACAACAGCTCCCAGTCTTGTTCTGGGATCAAAAATAAAAGAATTAAAAGAAAAGAAAGAAAAACAGAAGATGGAAAAATATTTTTTAAAAAAGATATACTGTGGAAGGGGGAGAATCCCATAACTAACTGAGGAGGGACCTGCTCTCTGTAGTAGGCCAGGCCCAGGGACTGGGGCAGTGATGACATGTTCCCTCTGGAGATTCGATGTAGACACTTCTCAAATGTGCAACCTGCTCACTGTTTGCCTACTCTACTTCACTTTTTGGGCCTGCTCAAGGGAAGGTGGGCACGGATGGTAGAAGGGCTTCTTTTCACCCATAGCTCTGGAAGGGCACCAATCTGTTCAGCTTGTTTCCTTCCCTCATCTTCTCTCTGCCTTTTGCAGACACTGCCTGCCTTCTCCTGTCCTTTCAGGTCTAGGCAAACTCTACTTTTCTTTCCTAGGGGCTCCTGCTCCTCAAGATTGTCTGGTGAACTATTGTTTGCTTTTTTTGTTTATTTTTCTGTCTTGAGTGTCTTTCTTTGCAGGTTTTTGTAGCAGAAAGAACTCAATTCCAGTGGATTCAGTGTAAATTACACTTTCCCTTGGGGAAATACACTACTTTGTTTTGAGAAGTTTTGCAGTGTATTTTTGTTGTTGTTGTTGTTGTTCAAGGAGGTGGGAGCTGGATTTTGTATATTTTTTAAACTCATTTAAAAGGGATGAGGTTTAGGCCGGGCAGTGGTGGCGCACGCCTTTAATCCCAGCACTCGGGAGCCAGAGGCAGGTGGATCTCTGTGAGTTTGAGGCCAGACTGGTCTACAAGAGTTAGTTCCAGGACAGGCTCCAAAGAACAGAAAAACCCTCTTGAAAAACCGAAAAAAAAAGATTTTTTTTAAATGTGTCATGAATAAAGTTGTTTATGGAAAGAAAGAAAAATGATTTAAATATTATTTTCTCCTCCATGGATTATGGTCCAGATATGAATTATGCTCTGTCTACCTGCCCAACAGAATGCACTCCTGGAAATTTCTGCGATCGAAACTACTTTGTCCCATGGAACTAAGATTCACTGGATCACTCCTTTGCAGCTAGTGGGTTACATAAAAGCATTCTAATCTGCATCACTGAGATCAATATCATCATTTCTACCGTTTCTAAACTATTTGTAATCTTTATACCACAAATCTGAATTGGAATGCATATTGAGACTTTGGAATCTAGACCTCGTTTTCTAATTCTTCCCACTGCACCCAGGGCAGTGTCCTGTGTGTACTCTGGACAATTACCATCTTCTATTTCGGTCTCCCTGTCCCAATAATTCTATACAGGGAGGCTCGGAGGACAGAAACACTGCCAACATGAACCACATGGACCAACATAACTACAGTCTTGTTCATAATCAGTCAGTCACAGCGAATGACATTTCACAGACCTGAACACCCAACACTCCCATGGTTGCATGTGATCTTCCTTCCTACTGCTACAGCGAGGCAGAATAGAATCATGGAAATAACCCACAAACTGCCACTAGTAATCCCCATTTCTACCCTTCCCAGATTCCTCCTGGCTGAGCCACCTGCTGGCCTCCATTTGAGCTCCTCTTGGGAAGATCGAGATCAAAGACTCGACAGCACAGTCCTTCCGTTCTGCCCTCCCGCCCAGCAGACAGGGGCCCGATTGAAGTTTGTTTTAGTACCCATTTTCCACTCACTATGCATCTGTTCCTCATCCAAGCACGGGTCCTTTTGTGATTCCATTGCTACTCATTTCCAGTGCGCCATCCATTGCCTCGAGGAAATCCTGCGGCAAACACGGTACGTTTATAAAGTAATTACTGTTTGTGTAACTGTGGTTCTTTGTACTGTTCTTAAGAAAACAGAGCATGAATTAGAAAGCAATCAGGATCATGTAAGGGCTTAGAGGGAGCAAAGACAATATGAATATGATGTAATTTTAATCTCAAAAATTATTTTGAAAAGTTGAAATAGGCTAAAGGCCATGTGCTCCAGAGACTAGGGATTTGTTTGGCACATAATATTTTCATGTATTTTCCTAAAGATGAAGATCTTACTCCAGAAAAGTAACAGGCCTGTTAAGCAGGGGCAGACATTTTACCCAGATCATCTATTTTGGATGAACTATTGTTATATTGCAATTAGGTTTCAATATAAGGTCAGTCCCACAGCCAGATTGCCGTTGTCTATAGACTGCAACAATGGTCAGTCAGGACAATCATACGCATACATTCCACATAAGTAATCTCAGTTGAAGGAGGAACGCCTTATTTCGGCCAACCTCTACTTCCTGCTGTTCTACTCCGCTTAAGGTGGTATGGTTCATTTTTATCCTCTTTTTCTAGTCCCCATAAAGCCGATGATTAGCTCTTTTTTCTTTTCCTGACTGTAGGACAAGCTGAGGGTTGCGGACTGTTTTCCGAACTGGGGGCAGGGCGAATTGATGTTAAATAATTTTTACGATGGGAGCCTAAGTTGGGACATTGCTCTCCGAAACAACATACTTGAAAATGAAATGAAACTTTAATGACTTAGAATATTGAACGAAACAAATGATGCAATGATTTAAATATTTTAAAAAAATTATTTACTTATTATGTATACAATATTCTGTCTGTGTATATGCCTGCAGGCCAGAAGAGGGCACCACACCTCATTACAGATGGTTCTGAGCCACCATGTGGTTGCTGGAAATTAAAAACATGACCTTTGGAAGAGCAGGCAATGCTCTTAACCTCCAGCCATCTCTCCAGCCCCCCCAAAAAGTGATTTTGAAAGACACGATAATAATGCACTTTTAGCTGGGCAGTGGTGGTGCACACCTTTAATCCAAGAACTCAGGAGGCAGAAGCAGGCAGATCTTTGTGAGTTTGAGGCCAGCCTGGTCTACAAGAGCTACTTCCAGGACAGGCTCCAAAGCTACAGAGAAATCCTGTCTCAAAAAAACCAAAAAAGGGCACTTTTAAGATTAAATGAAATTTTCTATATTGACTTTAAAAAAAGGGTAGGCCCTTCCATAAGAGAGGGGATGTCATTAACAAGAGATAGATTGATGGCACCCTTACATATGTTGACTGCTGAGCTCTGTTACCTGACACATAGAGTTAGTCAATGGCCTGTTTTTCAAATCTCCAAGCCGACATAACTCTGTCAAGCATGATCAATCATATTTCTTACCAAAAGCAATCTACAGATTGAATACAATGCCCAGCAAAATCCCAGCAAAATTCTCAAAGATTTCAAAAGAACAGTACTCAAATTCTATGAAAAAACAACAAAAAAAAACCAGGAAAGCCAAAATAATCTTATACAATAAAAGAACTTCTGGAAGCATCACAATCCTTGACTTCAATCTTTACTACAGAGGTAGAGCACTGAAAACAGCCTGGAATTGACATAAGAACAGACAGGAGGAACAAAGGACCTGAATAGAAGATGGAGATATCAACCCACATATTTTCAAACTCCTGATATTTGACAGGGAAGCAAAAAATATTAAATGGAAAAATATATCATATTTAACAAGTGGTGCTGGCATAACTAGATATCAACATGTAGAAAAATGAAAATAGACCCACATCTATCAACATGCACAAAACTCAAGTCCAAATGGATCAAAGACCCCAACATAAAGCTAGCCACACTGAAACTTATAGGAGAGAAAATGGAAAGCACACTTGAAGGCATTGGCAGATGGAACCAGTCCCGAAATATAACTGCAGCAGCACAGACACTGAGAGAAAGAATTAAATGGGACCTACTGATACTAAAAAGCATCTGTAAAGCAAATGACATGATCAACAAGGCAAAACAAACAGCCTACAGAATGGGAAAACATCATCACTAACCCCACATCAGACAGAGGTCTGATCTCCAAAATATACAAAGAACTCAAGATATTGGACACCAGAAGAACTCATAATCCAATAAAAAAAAAATGGAATAAAGTCCTAAACAGAGAAGCTCTCAACAGAGGAATCTAAAATACCTGAAAGATCGGGTGGTGGTGGTGCATGCCTTTAATCCCAGCACTTGGGAGGCAGAGGCAGTTGGATCTCTGTGAGTTCGAGGCCAGCCTGATCTACAAGAGCTAGTTCCAGGACAGGCACCAAAGCTACAGAGAAACCCTGTCTCGAAAAACCAAAAAAAAAAAAAAAAAAAAAAAAAAACACCATAAAATAGCTGAAAGACACTTAAGGAAATGTTCAATACTGTTAATCAGAGAAATGCAAATCAAAACAACTCTGAGATTCCATCTAACACCTGAAAGAATGGCCAGAATTAAAAACACCAATGACAATTTATGCCAGAGAGGTTGTGGGGAAATGGAAACACTTCTGTGTTGTTGGTAGGAATGCAAGCTGATACAGTCCCTTTGGATGTCAGTGTAGCAATTTCTCAGAAAATTAGGAAACAGCCTTTCTTAAGACCCAGTAATACCACTTTGGGGTATATAATCAAAAGATGCTTAATCGTGCTACTAGGACATGCGCTCAACTATGTTCATAGCAGCTTTGTTTGTCATAGCCAGAATGTGGAAACAACCTAAATGCCCCTCCATAGAAGAATGGATACAAAAATTGTGGTACATTTACACCATGGAGTGCTACACAGCAGAAAAAATAAGGACATCTTGAATTTTGCAGGAAAATGGATAGAGCTAGAAAACATTATTTTGTGTGTAGTAATCCAGTCACAGAAAGATAATTATCACATATACTCACTCATAGGTGGCTTTTAAGCATAAAGCAAAGAAAGCCAGCCTACAAACCACAATCCCAGATCTTAGACAAAAATGAGGATGCTAAGAGAGACTTACAGAGCTCTAATCTACATGGGAAGTATAAAGTATAAAAAGACAAGATCTCCTGAGTAAATTGGGTATATGGGGACCTTGGGAGAGGGTGGAAGGGGAAAATGGAGAGGCAGGGATTGAAGCAAAGAAAATTGTAGAGCTCAGTAAATATCAATAAAAAAAGGTCAAGACGGGCAGTGGTGATGCATGCCTATAAGGCCACCACTAGGGAGGCAGAGCCAGGTGGATCTCTGTGAGTTCGAGACCAGCCTGGTCTACAAGAGCTAGTTCTAGGACAGGCTCCAAAACCAGAGAGAAACCCTGTCTCGAAAAACAACAACAACAACAAAAAAAACAAATAAAATAAACAAAAGATTGATCATATCTGCAGAGGATAGTTGTCTAATTGCAAATTCAATGTTTCTTGACTCAAGATAATCTTCCTAATCAGGACACCCACACAATCTGCTCTGTGTTCATTCACATGACATTAATTTACACCTGCTGGACAATTACAAACCTCTCCTGCTACCACAGTCAGTCCCTTTTTCATAGTGGTGGCTCCAGCAGCTGATTGCCTACACTGTGCCCCCTGCAGTGCACACAATAATCTATTCTTCCTATTGTGGTGAAGACAGAAGAAAAGCTCCATATGCAAATAATTTTCCTTCAACTGCATTGGGCAGTCAGCTACAAATAAAATAAAATGCATTATTTTATTTTACTTTAATTTATTAGTTTTGTTTGAGACAGGGTATCTCTGTAGCTTCGGGCCTGTCCAAGAACTAGTTCTTGTAGACTACATATGCACCACCACTGCCAGGCTAATACATAATTTTAAAACTGTGAATTGGTACAGTCATTTAAGAACTTTGCGGGTTGGGCTGGAGAGATGGCTCAGTGGTTAAGAGCATTGCCTGCTCTTCCAAAGCTCCTGAGTTCAATTCCCAGCAACCACATGGTGGCTCACAACCATCTGTAAAGAGGTCTGGTGCCCTCTTCTGGCCTTCAGGCATATAGACAGAATATTGTATACATAATAAATAAATAAATAAATATTTAAAAAAAAAAGAACTTTGCGGGTATAATATAGAAGACACTCAAGGTTTCCCAGGAAAGCAACAGACAGAGACCCAGGCCACCTGAGTCAACATAACAGAAATTGTCTCATAAACAATATTTCTATTGGGATGGAAATGCAGCTCTTCTAGAATCAATATGCCTTCCCACTGAGAAATCACATCACACACTTAGAAGATTAATAAAGAAAAGTCTCTTTAATGAGTTATGCATTGATCTCTGTCCAATGCTCAAGGGGAGCTAGGTTAGATAAATTTTGCATTCAATATATGCTGTTATCTATAAGTATCCTTTACAATAATGGTCCAGATTATACTCTGAACAATTGAAATAGAAACAGGGAATTTGCCAGTCTAAATATTTAGGCAAAAATATTCTCAGAATATTCTCTTAAATATGCCAGTGACCTGTTACAGCATGTCATTCTTCACTGACAGGGTTCTAAGGTGAAGATCACAAGGGAGAAGAAAGACTGGACTGGACAAGTAAAAGATAAAAAAGATAGGGTGGGCAGGTGTTGCAGAAGATGTGTCCCATGCCTAGTATGCTTCTGAAGAAAGAAAGCATCTTCGCAGGACAGTGGTAGTGCAAGTCTTTAATCCCTGCACTGGGGGATTTTTTGAGACAAGGTTTCTCAGTAGCTTAGGGGCCTCTCCTGGAACTCTTGTAGATCAGGCTGGCCTTGAACTCAAAGAAATCCAACTGGGCTCTGCCTCCAGAGTACTGGAATTAAAAGCGTGCACCACCACCACCTTTAAATCGGTGATGGCTTCTTTGAAATGGTTTGGAGTTAAATATCTGGACAATCCTGATGAACAATGTATACCCGGGCATTCTAATTTCTTCCAGCCCTAATTAGCATATACTTAAAGTCTTGGTGTTTTAGATGCAGTTCTCCCTCTGCTAAATTCTACTTTGTGAGACTTAATTGTTTTTTTTTTTCGAGACAGGGTTTCTCTGTGGCTTTGGAGCCTGTCCTGGAACTAGCTCTGTAGACCAGGCTGGTCTTGAACTCACAGAGATCTGCCTGCCTCTGCCTCCTGAGTGCTGGGATTAAAGGCATGAGCCACCATCGCCCGGCTGACTTATTAGCTGATTCAAATGTAGATACTTTAGATAAAATGTTTGGTGAGTGAAAAAAATTTTATATCTTTGGGTATTACAAATTAGTACCAAAAATATACAAAGAGATTCTATTAACTATTTAGGACATAAAATACACCTATAAAAATTTGACCCCAAAAGTTACAAATTAGGAGAGATCAACTGTGTGCTTCTAATGACTTTTAAAAATTCCTGGAAGGTATTGCCAACATATATTTTGGATTAGTCCAGCAGCATTTGTACTCAAACGTCTTTTAGCAGCTGTTGCTCCTTCCTCAGCATTCCAACAATTCAAAGACAACAAAATAACATACAGTATCCAGACTCTCTGTGTATTTTCATCTCTATTTGTGGTTTTATTTTAAACTCTATTTTTACTTTTTCTTTTTAATTTTTTTTGACAAAGTGTTTCTCTGTATATAACTGGCTGTCATAGATCTGATTCTGTAGACCAGATTGTCCTTGAATCAGATCTGCCTGCCTCTGCCACCCAGTATTGTATATGAAGCCATGTGTCCCAAACTACTCTATTCCTTTTTATTGGGATTTTATCATTTTATTTCTATCCCAAATCTACATATATTTTTAAACACACAAGAAACCATTTAAAGGTTTTTGCATTTAAATTTATCTTTAATGTATATCTCTCTTTTTCTGACCAAATGAGTCTATAATTTGCTAAGCAATATGGCTACAAATAAAACCTTGGCTTTGACAGCTGGATCCACCTGATTCCTAAGCTTTCTGAGAGTCTAGCCTCATGGCTGAGGTACTGGCAGGATCCATGTTTATTGCCACAATTCTGTGGAGTTTTAAGCTCCCTATCACCACCAAGAAGCATGATGGTGACTGTACACAGACACCATTTAAGTGTTTGATATGGTGCTTCTTAAAAGGGCTGCAAGGTTTTTACAGCTAAAACATAGTCAGGAAGCTTCTCTTTTTTAAAAAAATATTTATTTATTTATTATGCATACAATATTCTGTCTATGTGTATGTCTGCAGGCCAGAAGAGGGCACCAGACCACATTACAGATGGTTGTGAGCCACCATGTGGTTGCTGAAAATTGAACTCAGGACCTTTGGAAGAGCAGGCAATGCTCTTAACCACTGAGCCATCTCTCCAGTCCAGGAAGCTTCATTTAAGATGAGAAACACTTGCCTCTATCAAACAGAGCCCAGCTAGAAAAATGCTGATACCAAGAAACCATGCATAACTCTGTTCTTATGTGTCTAGAATTAATTTCCAAGCTCTCTCAGGTTTCAATAGGATTTAGTTATCCATGTTGACAACATTTGTTAACAGAGGTTTCTGTTTCACCTGGTCGTGTAGCCATTCAGTCCCCAAAAAACAAACAGAGGTCTACATTGATTTTTAAACTGGTGTGCCTATTAGACTATGCTTCCTATTAACCCTTACATCCTACAATCACCCATAATTCTTGTCTGTCTCAGCCACATGGCTTGGTACCTTTAATCAGCAAGGCAATCTCATCTTATGTCCTCTGCCTCTGGGTGATAATTGCAGGCTGAACCTTTCCTCTTCCCAGTATTCTTCTGCTCTGATCTGCCCTGCCTATACTTCCTGCTTGGTCACCCAGCATATACTTCCTGCATGGCTACTGGCCAATGAGCATTTTGTTAAAGCAATACAATTGACAAATCTTTAAAAAGTCCATGACCATTGTCACACAGCAAATTTCCTCTAATTTAGACTTAAAAGGAATAGGTAAGGAACAGGTCAAAAGTAGCCAAATTACATGATCAAATACTTGTACCTGATTTCAGTCTAGCAGAAAAAGTAGTAAGAGAAGTATAAATAATAGTCCCTGAAGGGACCTGGTAAATTGCTCATAGTTCTTGATACAAAGAGATCAGAATTTTGGTATTTAAACTCTTAGTAGTATTTTTGTTTATTATGCTAAAAAAAAGAAACACATTTCAAAAAAAAAACCAACAGAATGGAGTTAGGGCAATTGGGAATGTCCATATGTCCCTTTCCATAG
Source organism: Microtus agrestis (assembly GCA_902806775.1). Classification (NCBI taxonomy): domain Eukaryota; kingdom Metazoa; phylum Chordata; class Mammalia; order Rodentia; family Cricetidae; genus Microtus; species Microtus agrestis. Next base: position 108,153 of record CADCXT010002464.1, read on the forward strand.
AAGACAGATAGTTTTGTGTAGGACCCTGGTCTTCCCTTATTCCTGGGGCACATCTCGAGGACAATTTCTGGTCAACATGACCAAGCATTCAGCCCTTATTCCTGGGGCACATACAGTTTCTAGTCAGATGACTAGCATTCTGTTAGTTCCTGTATTTCCCCTGACCTCAGCATGAAGCCAAACATCTCCTTTTGTGACCTTAAAATTCTCCTTAGCTGTTAATATTCTGGCATTCTTTCCCCTGTGGGACAGGAAATCCTCTGGACCCACTTAGCACAGCACCGTTGACTGTATAAGCTAACTGCCACATCGTACTCTGGAGGAAATAGGGAAAGTTCCTATGGAGTGCAAGATTATGATGGTGTCTGCTTTTATAGCCAGGGGCAAGTCCTATTGAAAGGCATATCTGGGCCAATCAAGAAAAGATCTTTGACTCAGGTGGATGGAATAGCCCGAAATCTCTCTTCTGTCTCTTTAAGCACAATTCAGTCTTGTGAAAGGTGTTCTTGTCACTCAGGCCTCGCTATCCAATCAGACCCTCCAGGAGACCTGCCAGTCAGATGTCATGCAGGGCTCTTCCGGGCTTCCGCATTCAGTCTCGATTTTGCAGAGGAGCTGGCACCACTGGTTTCCTGTGTTGCGGTAAAGTTGCTGCTGCAGGGAGTTGATAAACCAAGAGCTTTGGCGAGCTGAGAAATGACAACATGGTGAGTGGGGGAATGCTGTTTTCAAATGGGGAGGAGCAGAGGGTGAGGTGTGAGAGACATTATGTTGTATCTTCCTGGGATCTGGGTGGGAACCTGCCGCCATATTCCCTGCATTGTGAAGTCCCACGCGGTCCTGTTAATTCCTAGACCTAGGGACAGACCTCTGAATAACTTTGCACTTTGGGCTTAATCCTCTTAGAGAATTGGGAGCAGGGTGCTGTGTGTACCAACAACTTTCTTGTCAACTTCAATATGCCAAAGTCAGGGAAGCCTAATTTCTTCAGTATCTTCTCGATATTGAGCACTTTGCATATAACCTTTACATACAATCTCCATTTTTATTTAACTATGTGGACGGTATCAAGGCATCTCACCTGTTGGGTAGCACTGCACTTCTAAGCTGCAACCTAGAAGAGAGGAGAATTGCTGATACAAAGGATTCGCCAATGCCTTGGAAATAGTCTCCCAAAGTAGAATTTAGCTGAGGGAGGACTGCCTCTAAATCACCCAAAAGATAAATGTATTTTAATTGGGGCTGTTAGAGTTTAGGGTACACATTGTCCAGATATTTGGCTACAAACCATTGCAAAGAATCTACTGTTGATTTAAAACCAGACACCAGGCACATCCCCATATCAAAAACAACCTCTATCAAGACTTTCAATGAGGCATTACAGTTTGGCACCATCAGTATTTGAAGTGATTTCTCAATGAAAGTTATATTAATTCTAGAACAGCTATATTTCCATCCTGTTAGAAAAATAGTTTCTGAGACAAGTTCTCTTATGTTGACTCAGGTGACCTGGGTCTGCTGTTCTCCAGGGTAATGACCTTGATGTCCTGTACATTAGACTTTCTCCTTTATAAATGACTGTACCACCTCACAGTTTTAAAATTATGCATGTGAGTCATGTAGTTGACTATGCATTGCAGTTGCAGGGAAAGGATTTGCATCTGGAGCATTCCTTCTGTCCTCAGACTACAATAGGAGGAAGAGTTTATTGAAGCTGGTGGAGACACAGTACAGAAAAGGAGAGGCTGGACTGAGGGTGAAAACTTTTCCCCTTCATAAGTAGTTGAGATTAGCTATGTGAATTGAGGTAGTCAATTGTAGATGCTCTATGAATGTCCTGATTGACCATTGTTTGCAGTCCACAAACCAATGCACAAAAGCAATCTGGGAAAGGGACTGACCTTATCTTTAAACCTAATTGCTATATTTACAGTAGTTCATCTACAATAGAAGATCTGGGCAAAATGTTGTGGCCCTCCTTAACAGGACTTTTCTCTACTAAAACATTTACCTTTATAGAAAATACATGAAAAATTTTATTGTGCTCTAATACAAATCCCTTGTCTCTGGAGTACATGACCATAAAGTCTGTCTCCAGTTTTCTACATAATTTTTGAGATGACAACTACATCATATTTACATTCTCCATGCTGCCTCCAAGCCCTAAGATCCCTGGATTGTTTTCCAATTCCAGGTCTGTTCTTCTTTAACAACAGTTACAAAGTAACCACAGTTACAGAGTAATAGTAATTACTTTATGAATGTGACCTGTTTGTCTGCAGGATTTCCCATCTCTGAGCCAATGGGATGGCTGCACTGGAAAGTGGGTATGTAATGGAATGTGCACACAAAGGACCCTGTGCTTTAGATGAGGAAGAGGATGTGCTCTACTAGAGTGGGAAAATGTGTACTAAATACAAACTGTCTAAACTGGGGCCCTGTCTGCTGGGCTGGAAGGGCGGAACTGGATGGATTGTGCTGTCTGAGTCATTTAATCTCTGATCCTCCTGTAGAGTAGCTGCTAATATTGAAAGGCCCAGCTGGGTTGCCCTAGCCAGTGAGGGATTCTGGGAAGGGTTAGAAATCAAGAGTAATAGTGGCAGACAGTTTGTGGGTTCTTTTCATGATTCTCTTCTGTCTCTGCTGTAGGAAGTGGTAAGGAAAACCATAAGCTATCCTGTAGTGAGTGGGGCTGTTCAGAGCAGGTCTGTTAAAATGTCATTTCTGCTGATACTTGGAAGTACCATGAGCTAGACTGTAGTTATGTTGGTCCATGTGGTTCATGTTGGGAGTGGCCCTGGTTCTCTGAGCCTCTTTTTGTATGGAAATACTGGGAAGGGGAGACTCTGCAGCCCTGGAATGGAAGGAAATGTTGCTGGTTCTATCTCTGTCCAGAGTACACACATGGGCACTGCTTTTGTTGAGCAGTTGGAAGAGAGATTAGAAAACTCAGGGTTTAGTTTCCTCAAGTTCTGAATATTGCATTCCAATTTCAGGTTTGTGTTATAAAGATTACAAATTGTTTAGGACCTGGTAGAGCAATAGTAGAGTAGAGTGCTTTTAACGTGGTGTTACCACTAGCTGCAATGGTGTGATCCAGGGGACAAAAGGAGTTTCTGATGTGCAGAGATTTCTCAGGTGTGCAATGTGGTAGACAGGTAGATTGGACACAATCCACATATTCTGCTCTATGCCATGTAGCAGGAAGCAGATTTTAAATCATTTTTTAGGTTGTTTTGATATTGAAAAAAAATTAATTAGATTAACACTTCATCAGGCATTTTAAAATATATGCTCAGTTAACAGAAAGGAGGAATTAAGGCCATAGAGATAGGTTACAGAATAGAATAACTTTTAAATTTTTAAATGCTAGTAAAAAGGAAACAACAGCTGTGGGGAGACATTAGATAATATAAAAGCCCTACTAAATTAAACCAACCTGTATGCTTTAAAGGTACATTGCATTCAGAATAAAAACCAAGATATGTATTAAATTGGGGAATAAAGTTACAGAGACCACTTAAATCCTTAAAGATTAGCTTCAAACAAAAAGATGTCTTGAGTAAAAGAGACAATAGTTCATCAGAGAGCATTACCATTCAGTCTTAACTAATTTGTAAGATTACCAGATGTTTTCCTTTTGATTAAATATAATTTCCAACAAAAAATCTTCATAAAGTTAAGGTTATGGCAGAGTTTTGTTTTGTCTTTACAAAAGTATGAAAACATTGAACTAACAAATCTAAAAACCACCAGACAACTGAGGTATCTAAAAAATAACACATCATCCAAATAAAATATCCACTTTCAAATGAATAAATTGGCCTAACAGTCACTCTTTATAATCATGATAGGTGTGTTTTCAAGATGAAACAAAAACACATTTTGTTTCCTTTTTTTAAAGACAGATTCCTCTGTGTTGCTTTTCTGGAACTCCCTTTGCAGGACAGGCTGGCCTCTAACTTAGAGAGATATGCCTGCCTCTGCTATAAAGTGATGGGATTAACGGCATGCAACACTACAGCCTGACAAAAATTCATTTTAAATAGACAGGTGGTGTTGTTTTTTATTTTAAATGTTGTTTGCTTTATACTTCCTGTTTACTCAAATAATATTATATCCTTCTGAGTTCTCTGATGGAGCTACACACTCTATAATTGTAATTACGAATGTTAACAAATTCAAAAAATGAACTAAAAAATGTATAAAGTATACAAGGCTAAGAGACATAGAAAGATTATTTAAGGTTCGTAACCAGCTAGGATAAAAAGTAATTTAGGTACAACACCTTGGGCTTACTAAGATAGGATAGATGATCAAATATTTTCTCTAAATTTACCAAATGCAAATGGACTGGACATTTTTAGTATAATTCTTCCCTGTATATATTCTATATAGTTATTGTATTTAGTGTATATAGCTTTACTGTGTTAGTTAAAACCTTCACTTTTTAATTAGACACATAGGGAAATGTGTGATATTTTGATTATATTCTGATAATAAAGCCTGCTTAGCATTACAGCAGAACTAATCACTACCTGACCAAAAATTACCATAGAGGTTTGGAGTACTCTGGACAGATAGGAGTCAGGATTCCTAAGGCAGGCCTAAGAGAATATTAGCACTTTACTAACATGGAGAAACTGAAGAGGTGGTAGTCACAATTTGCTTTTTTTTTTTTTTGGGTTTCAACTGCTTCTTCTGGGAATTACTTTGCAGGTTTCTTAACCTCTGAGCCATCTCTCCAGCTCCTGATTTCTTATTGTTAAATGTCAATTAGATTAATGCTTCAGCATGGATAGAACTTTCTAAGCCCTTTGAAAATGAAGCCCATGTACCTGAGATAGAGTCACAAGATTTGTCATTTGCCCTGCTAAATTTTCATCTTTCCTTGACCCAATCTTCCCTCAGTTTCCCTCATTCCTCTCTTTCATTTGTCTTTTATTTATTCTTCTTTCATCTTGACTGCAGTGTTTCCTTTCACCATTGCTCTCTGTCCCAACCTTCCCTCAAATCTCTCTTCTTTGTTTAACTTTAGAGAAGAGCAGGTCTCTCATACATATCAACCAAATGTGGTGTCTTAATTGTGGTTTCTGTTGTTGTGATGAAACACGATGACCAAAATGCAAGATTGGGAGAAAAAGGATAATTTGGCTTATACTGCCATATTGTTGTTCACTATTAAAGGATGCCATGGTAGGAACTTAAAGTGAATAGATTTTTGTATGTTGAACCATCCTTGCATCTGTCAGATGAAGCTGACTTCATCATGGTAGATGATTTTTTTGATGTGTTCTTGGATTTGGTTTGCTAGTATTTTATTGAGTATTTTTGCATATATGTTCCTCAGTGAGATGGGTCTGGAAATCTCCTTGTTTGAATCTTTGTGTGGTTTGGTATAAGGGTAACTGTAGCTTCATAAAAGGGGTTTGGCAATCTTACTTCTGTTTCTATTATGTGGAACCCTTTGAGGAGTATAGTTATTACTTCTTGGTTCTGGCAGAATTTTGAACTGAAACTGTCTTGCCCTGGGCTTTTTTTGATTGGAAGGCTTTTGATGACTTCTTCTCTTTCCTTGCAGGTTATAAGCTGATTTGAATTGTTCATCTGGTCTTGATTTAATTTTGGTATTTTATTGACTTCAGCCCTCAATTTGATTATTTCCTATCTTCTACTCCTCCTGGGTGAGTCTGCTTCTTTTTGTTCTAGAGCTTTCAGGTGTGCTGTTAAGTCACTGGTGTGAGTTTTCTCCACTTTCTTTATGTAGGCACTTAGCGCTATGACCTTTCATCTTAGCACTGCTTTCCTAGTGTCCCATAGATTTGGGTATTCTGTCCCATCATTTTTGTTGAATTCTACAAAGTATTTAATTTCTTTCTTTATTTCTTCCTGACCTGGGGGTGGTTTAATAGAGCACTGTTCTATTTCCATGCGTTTTTAGGCTTTCTGTGATTAGTGTTGTTAAATCCTAAATTGAAAACATGGTGATCTGATAAGACACAGGGGATTATTCCATTTTTTGTGTGTCGAGGTTTGCTTTGTTAACATGTTCATGGTCCATGTTAGAAAGGTTCTGTGAGGTACGGAGAAGAAGGTATATTCTTTTGTGTTTGGATGGAATGTTCTGTAGATGTCTGTTGAGACCATTTAAGTCAAGACATCTGTTAGTTGTCTCATTTCTCTGTTAAGTTTCTGTTTGGATGACCTGCCCACTGGGGAGAGTGGAGTGTTGAAGTCTTCTACTATTCTTGTAACGCAATTTAAGCTTTAGTGATGCTTCTTTTACATGTGTGGGTGTTCTTCTATTTGGGGCATAGATGTTCAGGATTGAGCCTTCATCTTGATGGATTGTTCCTGTTACGAGTATCAAGTGTCCTTCTTCATCCATTCTGATTGTCTTTACTTTGATGTCTATTTTGTTCACTATTAGGATACCTATACATGTGTGCTGCTTAGGTCCATTTGATTGGAAAATCTTTTTCCAACACTTTACTCTTTGGCAATGTTTGTCTTTGAGGTTTAAGTGTGTTTCTTTTATAAAGCAAAAGGATGGATCCTGCTTTTGTATCCATTTTCTTAGTCTGTGCCATTTTATAGGTTAAACGAGTCTATTGATATTAAGAGATGTAAATAATGAGTGATTGCTAGTTCCTGATATTTTTCATTGGTAGACAGCTATTTTTAAGATGACCTGTACCTCAGCTTGTGAGACTTTGTAATAAGCCCAATTTCTACTAAAATGGTGAGTTCATTCTACCTGTCCTGTTCATGTAGTAATGCAGCTGTATGTTTTATTCACTAGCCCATGGAGGGAGATGTGCTGGCTAACAGCAGTGTTCATAAGGACATTCTTCCTGGCTCCATTATTCTCTATGTATTCAAATTTCCACATACACTACTCTCTTTAATAATTTTCATTTGCCTGGAATTTGCTCTGAATTTCAGGATAAAACTTGTAAAGCCATGGAGCTATCACCCAGACTTCTGATGGGGGAAAGATCTTGTTTAAGATCTGGTTTCTGCTTTTTTCTCATGATTGTCTGAAATCCCTGTGACAACCAGGTAAACTGTACCTTCAGTTCATCTGACCTCAGCATGAAATCACACAATGATCATTTCCTTTTGTAATGTAAAAAATGCTCTTTAGTTGTTAATATTCTGGGCTGCCTTCTACCTGTAGGACAGGAAATCACTCCACCCACCTAACACAGTTTCCTGTACAAGCTAGCTAGCGACATTGTGTCCTGCATGGAAAAGGCAAGATTCCTATGGAGTGCAGGATTGTGGCAGTGTCTGCTATTGGTGTCTGCTACTGAAGGCTCAGGCAAGTGTTATTGAAATGCCTATCTTGGCAGATCTAGAAAAGACTTTTGATGGGAGCAGAAAGGAATGGCCAGGAACCACTATGCTGTCTCTTTAAGCAAACTATAGCCCTTTGGGAAGGTTCATCCCACTCAATCATCACTAACCAATCAGCCCCCCCCAGTTGACCTGCCAGTCAGAAGTGGTGTCAGTGCTCTTCCTGTAACCTGCCTCCATGTTAGGCTTTCCAGAGGAGCTGGCGCCAGCCATTTCCTGTGCTGTTGTGCCTTTGCTGCTGCAGGGAGATGATGAACTGAGAGCTATGGCGAGCTGAGGAACCACAACATGGTGACTGAGGGAATGCTGTCTCCAGATGGGGAGGAGCAGAGGGTGAGGTGTGGGAGACACTAAGGTGCATTCTCCTTGGATCTGGGTGGGAACCTGCCACCAGTTTTTCTGTGTTGTGAAGTTCCATGCAGTCCTTGCTAATTCATGGACCTGTGGGCAGGCCTCTGTATAACTCTTTCTCTGTGGGCTTAATTTGTTTAGAGAGTTGGGATCAGGGAGCTGTATCTACAAACGTCTTTCTAGTCAATTTCTGCAGGTATGATACATTCATGGAAATGAGTTGGCAAACTTGGAGAAGCCTAGTTTCTCCAGTATCTTCCTGACATTCAGTACTTTTCATTTAACCTTTGCATATAGTCATCATTAATTTCAAATTTGTGGAGGTCATCCACGGCTTCTCATGGGTTTGTAGCACTCCACTACTGATGCTTAATACATAGTCTAACAAATACAGCTAAGGGAGGACTGCATGTAAAACAGTCAAAACCTAAGGATGTGCTAACCAGGGCTGTTAGAGATGGAATGCTCGTGTACACAATTTTCAACCGGAATGTTCAGATATTTGACTTCAAACCATTTCAAAGAAGCCATTTAAACTTCTTGGCCCTTCTGCATGTCAAAAAACAAGCCTCTAACAAACTGTTCAAGGAGGCATTAGAGGGTCACAACCAACCTTAAGGCCTGGTGTGCCTTAAAGTTCCCCTTTCTTTGTAAGAAAAGCATAGTTCTGCCAGATGGGCAAAATGACATCAGGTGACAAATATTTGAAAAGCAAGACACTGTTTTGGTAAGGACTGACCTGGTCAATCAAGGCTTTCATTTAGGACCTCAGGCAGGGAGAAAGAACATTCTTGGAAGCCTTCCCTTAGGGCCTGATGTATTGATAATAAAACAGAGCCCCTTATCTAAAACCAGGAATATGTTTGGAAGTGCTGGTAATGGTCTGACAATAAGCCCTTTGTGGAGAAGTTTCTTCAGGTCCTTAGAAACCAACTCTTGCTAGCATATGGAGCTATGATTTTCAGTCCCAACACCAACTCTGCATGTAGGAAAGTTCTTGAGATACCCTTGTGTAGAATTGTTTGACTATCCTCCTCCTAAATTGTTCCCACTGTGTAATAGCTTCTACTGACTTCATAAAATTCTTCCGCTTCTTTCCATTTACTCCCTGGAAGTATCTGAGATACAGGATGCTTTTCTTCTGCTCTCTTTTTTATTTTGTTGTTGTTTTTTGGGACAGAGTTTCTCTGTAGGACCGACCTGATTATCCTAGACTGTCTTGACTATTCTAGAACAATCTCTGTAGACCAGGCTTGCTTTAAACTCACAGAGCGATTACATGGTTCTGCCTCCTGAGTCTTGGGATTAAAGGCCTGTGCCACCATTGCCTGGCAAGATACTACTTTTCTTAAGAAGCTTACAAAGCATAGGACATATCTTCTCCAAGACCACCTTAACCCTTAACCTAACTTCTTTTTTTTTTTTTTTTTTTTTTTTTGGTTTTTCGAGACAGGGTTTCTCTCTGGTTTTGGAGCCTGTCCTGGACCTAGCTCTTGTAGACCAGGCTGGTCTCCAACTCACAGAGATCCGCCTGCCTCTGCCTCCCAAGTGCTGGGATTAAGTAGTGCGCCACCACCGCCCGGCCCTTAACCTAGCGTCTGTCCTTTTTACATTTTACTTGTCCTGTCTTTCTCACCCCTTGTGACCTTCACCTCAGAACCCTGTCAGTGAAGAATTCCCTGCTGTTTCAGGTCACCCTTGTACTTAAGAAATTATTCTGAGAATAACTATGCCGTGTTAACTCTCTTGTCTGCCTAAATGTCTAGCCTGGCAACTTGTCTTTTTTTATTTCAGTTGTTCAAGGTGTAGCCTGGAGCTTGAACCTAAAGGACACTTAAGGATAATAGCATATGTGGAACTCAAAATCTCTCTTAGTTTGCTCCTCTTTGAGCATTAGCCAGAGATGGATGCATGCCATCAGTAAACAGATTTTTCTTTATTAATTTTCTAAGTGAGTGAAGTGGTTTCTCACGGAAAGGCATATCAGTCCTAGAAGAGCTGCATTTCCATCTTGTTAGAAAAATTGTTTGTGAGACAAGTTCTGTAATATTGACTTAGGTGGCCTTGGTCTGTTGCTGTCCAGCCCAATGAACTTGCTGTTCTCTATATTACATTTTCAAAATTCTTAAATAAAATGACTGTACCACCTCACAGTTTTAAAATTATGCATTTGAGTTATGTAGTTGACTATCCAGTGGAGCCACAGGAAAAGAATTTGCATATGGAGCATTCCTTCTGTCCTCAGACCACAATAGGAGAAATAGATTATTGTATACACTGCAGGGGACACAGCATAGGCAATCAGGTTTTGGTGCCACCATTATGAAAAAGGACTGGACTGTGGTAGGGGGAGTGATTTTGTAATTTCCCATTATGGTTTATTTTAATTAATGTCATGTTAATAAATACAGAGCAGATGGTGAGTGGTGAACACTTTGGGTAGGTTATCGTGAGCCAATGAACATTGAATTTGCAATTAGGAACAATCCTATGAAGATATGAATGATCTTGCTTAACACAGTTGTTTCTGCTCAGCGATTTGGAAAAGAAGCCATTGATTGTAACTATTGTAACTCTTCTTGTCAGGTTTTCTATCTCAGCAGCCAACACATGCATATGGGCAACATCAATCTATCCTTATTAATGATGTCCTCTCTCTTAGGGAAGGGCCTACTCTTTTTCAAAGTCAATATACAAAGTTTTTTAATCTTAAAAGTGTAATATTTTTATCACTTTAGAAATCTCTTATTGGAATCATTTTAAAATATTTAATTTCTGTGTTTTGCTGCTCTTATCTTTGTTTGTTTCTGTTCTCCAATATTTCTAAGTCATTACTAGTTTCATTTCATTTCTATCATGATGTTGACTGTTGAGTTCTGTGTAGAGAAATGTCTCCTATAGTTTAGGCTTGCCTCATGTTAGGTAATTGAGGATCATTTTGAACACATAATCCTGCCTCTGCTGCCCGGTGCTGGGAAAACAAACTTGCAACTTCTTCCAGGTTTGGCCTTGACTAGCAATGAGAAAGAAAAACAGAACAGTTAATGAGTGTCTGCTGATCTTTCTGGCTTTTATTGGGGACTAAGAAGAAAAGGTACCTGTGCAAGGATTGAGCTCACTGACCAACTTTGAAGCTGTGGAGACACAGTGCAGAAAGGGAGAGGAGAGATGGAGGGTTAGAGCTTCCCTCCTTCAACAGTAGTTGAGATATCCTGTGTGGAATCAGCAGTCCATTGTAGATGTAGTATGATTATCCTGATTGACCATTGTTTGATGTGCACAGACCATGGCAATCAAGAATCTGGGTAAGTTGTAGACCTTATTTTAAACCTAATTGCTATATCTATAGTATCACATTCATAAAATAACTACTATTACTGTGTAACTGTTGTTAAAGAAGCAGACCATGAATTAGAAAACAATTGGGGTCATGTTAGGGCTTGGAGTGAGCAAAGACAATGTGAATATGATATAGGTTTAATCTCAAAACTCATTTTCAAAAGTTGAAACAGACATTTTGGCCATGTGTTCCAGAAACTAGGGATTTTTATTACAGCCCATTAAAGATGTCCTATATATTTTCTCTAAAGATGAAAATCTTAATCCAGAAAAGTAACAGTTCTGTTTGGCAGGACCAAAACATTTTACCCAGATCTTCTATTTTGGATGAGGAACAGAATTTGCTCCAGGTGAGGGGAATAATGTGTACTAAAATACAAAGTGAACTAGGGAACTGTCTGCAGGGCTGGGAGGGCAGAACTGAAAAAAACTGTGCTGTCTGAGCCATTTAATCTCTAGTCATTCTGCAGGGGATCTGCTAATATCCTGAGGCCCAGTTAGTTGACCCTAGCCAATTAGGAATTCTGGGAATGGTTAGCAATCAGGAGTACTAGTGGCAGGTTTGTGGGTTCTTTCCATGTTTCTCTTCTGCCTCTGTTGTAGGAAGACAAAAAGCTATACCATGTTGAGTGGAAGGTGTTCAGAGAAGGTCTGTTGAACTGTCATTTCTGCTGTGACTTGAATGGACCATGAGACAGACTGTAGTCATATTGGTCCATGTGGTTCATGTTGGCAGGGGCCCTTGTTCTCTGAGCCTCCTTTTGTAGAGATTTACAGGGTAAAGGGAGACTCTGGAGCCCTGGAAATGAAGAATACGATGCAGGCTGTATCACTCTCCAGAGTATCCACATGGGCACTGCTTATGTTGTGCAGTGGGAAGTGAGATTAGAAAACTGTCTAGATTCCAGAAGTTTTGAATATCTAATTCTCATTTCAGGTTTGTGTTATAAAGGTTTTAAATATTTTCGTACCTGGTAGGAAAATGTTGATATTAAACTTATTACAGCAATACATGTTTTGAAGGCTTTTAATTTGATGTTGCTGCTAGCCACAATGATGTAATACAATGAAGCTTAGTTCCAGAAGACAAAAGGAATTTCTGATGTGCAGAGACTTCTCAGGTGTGTATCATGTTAGACAGGTAGATAGGGCACAATCCACATCTCCTGCCATATTCCATGTAGCAAGAATCCATTTTAAATTATTTTATGCTTGTTTTGGGATTGGTCATCAGTGTGGCTGCCTTTCCCAGAAACCAGAAGAAAGCATGATAGGCAGGAAAGCCATTGAAAGAAATCTCCATTTGAAAGACAGCATCTATATCATGAGGCTTCTTTCTTTGGAAGACATCAGTAACTTGGGGGGGGGGTCAGAAATAACAGTTTAAGGATCACTTTGAAAAACCTTTGTGAAAGTTGTGAAGTTTGTGATTATTTAATTTCTGTTCACTTATTATCAAAGGCAGCTGGGTAACATTGGTCAAGTTCACATTTTTCCTTACCTAAGTTTTCCTTGGTCTTTTAATTTAAACTTGACAATATTTCACTGCTTTTGTTCTTTGTTTTTCTCCAATCCTATGATTCTTTCACAAAATTATAAACATTCTGGATTGATGTGCATGTGTGAAAAGTAAAGAAGTCATATGAACCTGTTTTTTTCTGTAATATATGACTGTAATTTAACTATATTATTCATTTTCCTTAAAATGGTAGACCTTCACCAATTTTATTCAGAAAGTCTTTTCTGTGATCAGTTTCTTAAGTTTTGATTTTGGTATAGTTATGTGGAGAGACTCTTTTTTTATCTTAGACACTTGCCTCTTTCCATTTCCTGGTGTATCTGTGTTTTACAGAAGTTGCTATCTTCATATTTGAGTTTTTGCTACCTAAGTGTTGGTATGAACAATACATAATCTCCTTGAGTGTTCTTTGTGTTTCCACTGTGAATGTAGCTTTGTATTCAGCTTTCCTGTTGTAAATTGTTGGACAAACTCATTGGATTCCATTCATTTAATTGTGAAAATTTACCAGACACAAAAACTTAATTTTGATGCATCATCTTCCTAAGGATTGTTTCTTTATTTCTTTATGATTTGTTTTTCTTGTTTTTATCAATATTAGATAGACTTTACTTATTGAATATAAGATTTCATGTGTCTTGGCAAGTGTCTCAGCACATATTCTTTTTGTGAGTAACCTGAGTTCAGATAGTTACACTCAAGATGGGAGGTTAACAAATTTCTACTATTCCCAATCCAGCAGATCTGACAACCTCCTTTTCTGTATGTCACCTGTATACATATGCAAGACATTCTCTCCCATACACAAACATACACAAGAAATAGCAATAACCTTGTTTGCAAAGGTGCTTGTGTCTTAAAGTCAGAGCAAAGGAATTTGCTTTACATGTACCCTGATTCTTCAAAAGTGTGTTCTTTTGAAATTTCGTTTAAAAAGTTTTTATTTCCTCACTGGGATGCAGACTCAGATTTATTCACCAATAGTAGGTAACAAAATGTTATCTAAGTTATCCTGAGATATATTATTTTTTATCATAAGAGAATGAAGTGTTTTAATAAGCAAAACTATTTTCTTTTTTTTAAGATTTTATTTATTTATTATGTATACAACATTCTGCCTCCATGTATGTCTGCAGGCCAGAAGAGGCACCACATCTAATTACAGATGGTTGTGAGCCACCATGTGGTTGCTGGGAATTAATCTCAGGACCTGTGAAAGAGCGGCCAGTGCTCTTAACCACTGAGCCATTTCTCCAGCCCAGCAAAACTATTTTCTACAAAGTAAAAACATCAGAAGGCTTCAAGTGAAGCTTCTGACATTTTTAGAAAAGCCCTTCTCACCCAGCCCATTTTCTATCATTGGTAAAGGAGAGAACTGGAGTCTATAGGATACCAGTGATTTCTTGGAGTTTGATTTTGATGAATATCTTGTAGTTTATGTTTGATGGACATTTATATATATATATATATATATATATATATATATATATATGTAGATCTGTGCTTGTATTGTGTTTTATAATGGTGCCATCTATATTTTTGATTTTTTTTGAACCGTAAACTTATTACAGCATTCATTTTCTTGAAAATTATAGACCTTCACAAATCTGTATTCGGAATATTGGTTATGCTCTTTGATCCTTAATTGTTCATTTATAATAGTTTCTGGGATAAACAGTTTTAGTTTTCTCTTGTTGATCTTTGATGCTTACCCCGTTCCATTTCCTGGCATGTCTGTGCTTTCTAGTTGTTGCTGTCTTCATGTCTGAGTCTTTGCTGCTTAGCTCATTGCCTAGACTAATACATTGTCTTTGGTTCTGTAAAACCTTCTCATATATTACTGTGTCTGTGTGCTTATTAGCCTCAGCAGTCAACATGACAAAGCCAAGGTTCATCTGAGGGCATATCAATTAACCATATTCTTAGATCAGAATGTCTTATCTCTGTCTGAAAAACATTGTGTTGATTGACAATTGAGGTTGGAAGATCTTCTACTGAGTTGGCAGTGTCTCTAAGCAAGTGGGCCTGGGCTGATTAAGAGAGCTAGCTGAGCAAAAGACAGTGACAAGGCAAAAGAGAAAATTAGGTAACAATGGTTCTGTATGTTTTGCCTTCAGTGATTAACTTGAGTTTCGATCCTAAGCTCCCACAGTGGTGGAATCAGACTTGAGCATAACAACCAAATAAACCTGTTCCTGTCCGGAGTTCCTTTTGGTTAGATAATTTAATCACAGCAACAGAGATGAAAGTAGCAACAAAAAATGGTTCCTCAAAATTGATTTTGTTGCTGCAATGCACTTGGAAATATGGACTTTGGAAGAATTTTGAAGATATCGAGACTTTAGATGGCAAAAATCCAAAAGTCAATGAAAGCTCTACACAGAGCATAACTGACTGTTCTTGTAGGACCTGAAAGCCTGGAATGTTGACAGTGCTGGCCCGCAGTAGAGGTCAAGGTCATAGGATTTTAGTGGTCAAAAAGGAGTTGATCTGGCCTATCAGTCCTGAGAGATCTGTGTCTCAGGGTTTTCAGGTTAAGTCAATGGCTACTGGGGCACAGTGTGACTTCCAGTTCCTGACAGTTTGATGTCCTCACTTACAAAGGCATTCAGGCTAATTTGTGTTTATCTTTATAATCCCTTAGTAGTCAAGGAAGCTCGGAAGCTTTATAGGGCAACTGGTCTGAGACAATGAACTTGTATTCCCTGTATATCTTACAATCTTCATGGCATCTGGGGAACCACAAATGTGATGAGCCCAGAAATTGCCATTAACTTCTGTTCTTGATAAATATATAAAAATTCTGATTGCTCTCAATAAGCTTCTTAGCCTCATCTAGCTCTGGTCCCTCCAGCCCAAGTCTGTCCTCTTTCCTTGTGGCTCTATTAGGTGATATTGGTCTGGTAAGTGACTACCTAACAAAGAGAGAACATACACTTCTACTCCCTTTTTTTGGTCACATTTACAGAGAAAAACATACCCGTGGTATGCCATATGCTATCTAAAATATATCTCAGCTTGACCTTGAAAATATACCTAATTGGGCTGGAGAGATGGCTCAGAGGTTAAGAACACTGGCTGCTCTCTCAGAGGTCCTGTGTTCAATTCCCAGCAACCACATGGTGGCTCACAACCATCTGTACTGAAATCTGGTGCCCTCCTCTGGTGTGCAGGCATACATCACGGCAGAATGTTGTATACATAATAAATAAATAAATCTTTAAAAAAATGTTCAAGAAAACTAGGCAAAATCCCTTCTCAAAACTGGACAAAGCAAATGAATAGGACGGAAAAGGTCACAAAAATTGGCAAGAGTAAGAGATCCCAAGAGTTCTACAGTTAGTAATCACACAAACACCCCAAGCTAACAACCAAAGCATGCATGCCCAGGGCATGCACAGAGCTGTTCATGTTCCATGATTCTCACTTCATTTTGTCTGAGACCCTATGAGACTTGTTTTGTTGATTCTGTAGCTTTGGTTTTCCTGGGTTCCACAAACCCTCCAGATCCTACATTTTTTACCCCTTCCTTCCACAGGATTCCAAGAACTCAAGGTAATGTTTGGGTAGGGATCTCTGCATGTGCAACCATCAGCTGCTGGAAGAATTCTCTCTGGTGGCATTTGTGCTGGGAATCAATCTATGATTATAGATATGAATCATTTTATTTTTTTCTTGTTTGGTTGTATTTGGTTCTATCCTAATTCTGGAAGCCATCAAGCTCTGGTTCCTGGCCATCCTGGCAGTATCAGACATTGGCTTCCTCTCATAGCTTGGACTAAAATTAGATCAGTCATTGGTTGTTCACTTCACAAACTCTGAGCCACTTTTTCCCCAGTGTATCTTGCTAGCAGAACAAGTGTAGTTCTAAGTTTAGTGACTGACTTTGTGTCCCAGTCCCACCACTGGGAGCCATATGTATTTACAGAATAAGGGTGATTCAGCCTCTGCATTCCTCACTACTAGGAATCTTCAATAGTGTCTTTCTTGTAGTTCTGGAAGTTTGCAGTGTACTGTTTCCACATCTGCAAACAGCTCCATTATTCCTGTCATCTCTCCCTCCTTTTCTTCATCTCTGTTTCTTGCTTACTTTATCTTTCTGGTTCCCAGCCCCACCTGCCTCCAGTGCATCCACAAAATCTATTCTATTCTGTCTTCCCAGAGAATTCCATGCATGTCTCCTAGATCCATTCTTATTACTTAGTCCTTCTGCATCGATGAATTGTACTGTGATTGACTGTGGTTGTACTTTACTTAACTGCTCATATCCACTTATAACTGAGTAAATCATTTTGATTGATGTGCTTCTGGGTTGCCTCACTCAGGGTAAAAAATACTTGTGCAACAAGCCAGCAATCAAATAATTCAAATATAATGGGGTACACCTCTAAACAGAATTCTCAGTAGAGGAATCTAAAATAGATGAGACATTTAAAAATATGTTCAGTATCATTAGCCATCAGGAGATTTCATCATAAACCTGACAGAAAGGGTAAGTTCAACAACACAAGTGACAGCTAATGCTCCGAGGATGTGGAGCGAGGGGGACTCATTGCTCTTGCAGTGCAAAATTGTAAAATTCCAGCCACTGTGAATATCAATATGCAAAAATCCTCAGAATATTGAGAGTCAATCTACCCCATGACCCAGGTATGTGTCTGTGAGAGATTGGATTGATTGATGGCTGATGTAGGAAGCCCCTGAGAAGGTCCCCTGTGCTGGGATATGGAGCATTCTGAGCATTAGGTAGAGACTAGACAAGAGAGAAAGGCTATGAACAGTCTTTGCAAATTTGGTTTGCCTTCAATTGTTAGCTTGCAGTTTTTCCTACATTTCCAAAATGATTGAGTGAGATTTGACACAATCAATGAAATAATCCCATTTACTCCCCAAGATGCTTTCAGATTGAGGATTTAATCATGATAGCATAAAAGCAGGTTAGCACAAACCATTACAACACAAAAGTTGATTTTGTTTGTCAGTAGAATATAGGAATGATGATTTTTGCCACAATGTGGAAGATATCAAGATTTTTATGTGACACAAAATAGAAACATAAACATAATTAACTCTTCTTGTAGGACCAGGAAAATGAAAATGTAATGGCAGAAAGTGGTGTTGAGATCATAGGATTTCAGTTGAAAATAAACTTGATAAAAAATATAAGCCTGAGATCTTTTGTCTATTTTTTTTTTTTTGATTTTCAAAGATAGGGTTTCCCAGTGTAACAGTCCTACTGTCCTGGAACTATCTCTTGTAGACCAGGCTGGCCTCAAACTCAGAGGGATTCACCTGCTTCTGCCTCCCCAGTGCTGGGATTAAAGTTGTGTGTACCACCATGCAGACTTTTGTGTGATATTTTGGCTTCAAAATTTTTCTTCTTCTGCCTATGCTCTAGAATTTTAGTAATGCCAAATTAAAAAGTAATGGGCTAATGTCTTTAATGGAATATTGAAGCTGTTCAATGATTATCATTCATGACTCATTTAGGTGTACAGTGAAAAAAACCCAAGTAGGGCAGAAATAATTGGAAATGAAAAGCTAGTTTCAAGGGGCATTTTGTGTTAAAACAGGCAGGAATTTTCAAAGAGTTTATTTCATTACAGAAAAGCCATTACTGTGCAGTGGTAGCTTATCAAGGTGACCTAAGGGTAAGACTCTATACACATAAACTTTCAATTTAGGGTAGCTTGAGCAGTGTGACTCATAGTCTCAGGAAGCTACTTCATTCAAAACCTTCTGCACCTGTGGTCCAAGGTTGTTAGTGTTCTTTGCAATTAAGAAATCCAATTTCTCAGCATCACCAATCATATGTTGGTTTTGGGTCATCAAAGGATCAAAATTTAAGATCATGGCTTTTTAGTTTACCGTTACAGTTTACCATTGTTGCAGGTGTCTGTGTTTGGCAGAGTCAGAATCCCAATGAGGAGACAGTGAGAGTTCATTGCATGAACCTGTGAAGATTGAAGCTGGGTGTGGTGTTGTTGTTTCTTTTACTTTCTTGTTCCTTTAGGGCCTGCCACCCAGTTCTCAATTAAATTTCACACATGGAGGCTTATTTTTTCTCATAAATATTTGACTTTGGCTTGTTTCAAGGTGGGTTGTTTTTAACTTATTTGTTCTCTCTACAATTTCCCCCTGTTCTTTATCTTTATTCTGTGTTCCTCTCTTTATTTCTTACTCTATGGCTTGCTGCATAGCTGGATTGAAGGCTCCTGTTGTTTTCTCCAATTGTTGCCTCTTCTTTCTTTTTTCCTCCTAGATTTTCCCTCCCATTGATTCCCTTTTCCTGGCAACCATGCCTTCCTTTCCTGTCATGTGATAGGTCATTCAAATATTTCTTAGACCAACCAGGTATTTTAAATAGCCAAAGCATCACAACTTGACAGAGCTATACCAATGCAGCACTTCTTTGCATCACTAAAACAAACGCTCCACAGCATAAATAAATATAACACATTTAAAAATGTTTTTTTTCACAACATAATGGGTTTAATTTTGAGCCCAAAGATGTTAAGATACTTAAGGTATGACACAGCTTCCATGGAGAGCTAGCTCCTTACAGTGATCAGAAGTTATCAAAGAAAGAAATCTATGAGTCGCTGAAAGGACGGGGCTATTTATGTCATCTGTAACTGAAGCCCATACATCTGACAAGAGAGCTATAGGATTTGATGATTGTCTTCCTCTGTTTCAGTCTTGCCTTGGTTCAGTCTTCCCTTACTGTGTCTTAATTTTTTCCTCTTTTGGAATGTTAAAAGTATTTTGTGCCACTGATGTTAGAAAGAGGTAACATGTTTTCAGGTTTTACAAGATGTTGCTGTGAATAGATTATCTTGAGTGCCAGAGGAAATATTACACATTTGTACAGTATAGGGATCATTGCAGATGAGGATCATTAAATGTCTATCCTTGAAATGACTAAATGCAATTTTTCCATTGTTGATTATGAACCAGTAGTGGCTGGGATCAGAATGAACTTGATTGAATGAACAAGTTCCCAGAAAAGATCATGTGTTTGAATAAGTTTCTCTCCTTCTTTCAATTTCCTGTGAATCTTTAGTAGGAGAAGCCTGTTTAGATGAAATTCCTCATTGTACATAATGAGTCTCAATACCATAAACTAATTTCCTAACATTTATATCTACTGTTTTGTGCTTGACATTAATCAGCCAACTTGCTACTTATACTGAAATTTTTTGCCATCATTATAGGCTTGATCTCTACATTCTATATCTTACCTATATTCTATAGGTTAAAATGAGAAATAGCAGAAAAAGTTGCTATTAAGGAGTTTGGCAACCTGGTATTTTAATTTTGTTTGCTTATCCAGGTAGCCCTTACTGTGTGGCTCCAAATTCCTAAAAGTAAAGAGGGACGTCATTTCTGGCTCTATTCATTTTTATATCATTGCGTGATAGCCCTGGAATATAGATTTTTTTATATGTCAAGTATATGCGGCTGTGCTGAGCTTCATGCATATCTTGAATTTTAAAATTTGAAGTAGTGTATCACTCTGATTCCCAGGATGCCATGTGCTTATGACATTAATACTGCCTGAGCATTCTGAGTCAGTTAATTGCAGGTGCATGAACTTCTTCTGGCTTGTTATGCTTGATTTGATTTTTAAAAATGAATATGTCTAGTTTATATGTCTGCATGGATATTCATTACCTGGGTACCTTGTCATCAAAATGATCTAAAGATCTCAGAACTCCTGATCATAGAACAATGGAAAGTTGTGATCCCCATGTAAGTACTGGAAAATGTGCCCACCTCCATTCAAGACCAGAAAGAACTCTGAATTACTCTGTCATCTCTCCAGCTCTGTGTTGATTATTTCTGACCAACATTTATATTTCTAGTGCTTTCATCTGTCTATTTTAACTGCTTTATACATGAAGTTTCTTTCTACAAAATGTTATTGGACTTACAGTTTAAATTATGGCACTTGAGATATCTGGAAAATGAATACAGAACTGGAGTGAATGGGAAATTATTTGTAAGAACCTCAATAAAGGTCTTTAAGTTCTTTCTATCCCATTTATTTGTTTCACTGATTTTTGCAAAGGAGATAGTGTCTTAATGAGTACTTACACCTGTCCTGGACCTGATTGCATAGACTTGACTGGCATTCAACTCAGAGGCAAATATACCCACTTTTATTTTCTGAGTGCTGTGGTTAAAGGCACAATACAAAAATACACCCAGGGAGTCCATATTATTTTTTGTGTAGTCTGTAACTCTTCATATACTTTTCTCATGCATACTATATACTGTTGATCTTTTTTGTTGTCTCTTCCTCTCAATACACATTGCTCTTATGAAGTAGTATCCCATACAAAGGGTACAGATATTACAGAGTTGACTCTGCTTTTCAATTTCCCTCTAAACTGACTGTCTATGTCATGGACTAAGAATAAGGAAGATTAGAATCATATGAGTATGCTGTCAAAGAAGTATGCATTTCCAACTTTGTCACTGTCATGCTTTCCATTTTACACATTTGTGGTATATTTTAGAATGCAGTGACCTATGACGATGTGCACATCAACTTCACCCAGGAAGAGTGGGATTTGCTGAATCCTTCCCAGAAGAATCTCTATAAAGATGTAATGCTGGAGACCTACAGGAACCTCATTTCTATAGGTAAAAATGAATTTGCTTCATGTTTCAAAATATGGAAACAATTTTTCTTTGGTTAAGGATGTTGTTCCGCAATTAGATTTAGAAAGAAGAATGAGGTGAATACAGCAGTGATAGTTTGTAGGTGCACTTAAGGTAATAAGCTAAATGTTGCACATTGTTAAATGATATAACATATATTCTGGTCCTGTATTTTAGGATACACGGAGGAAGACCATAACACTAAAGAACATTGGCAATATTCTAGAAGATATGCAAGGTAATTTTCATGTGCAAGTTGATAACAATGTGCCTCTGTTAGGATTGCACTTTCTCCTAGAACTTTTAAATAAAAGCAGCAATGCAAATAAGCACATCTTTAAGTGCATAGATGGTTATTAAATTCTCACAAATCCATATACCTCAATTTCATGTATATGAATTATTCTTCCTTTCCTATGTGTATCAGACACTACACTTGATATAAGCTTATGAGCATAGGAACACGGAAAGATTTAACATACCTCTCCTTAAGAACAAAAGGAAGATAAGCAGTAGTTCCCATGTAGAGTATACTTGTTGAATTTGATTCAAGTATATAATACTGATGGTTTTCTATAATCATTATTAATATAAAATCATTACAAAAATGCCCCATGAGTTCTAGTCTGTGCGAATACTTCTGCATGCCCTAGTTCACTTAGCAAATGTAATATGATTCACAGTATAGTAAAATTTATAAATGCAGTAAAGTTGGTAAAGCTCTCAGAGTATTCAGTTGTCTTAAAAAATGTGAATAATATCATATAAAAATATTTTTGTAAATGTGAAAAGGTAAACCATGAAAAAAAGGAATTTATCATCATACTTATTTTCCTAAATGCAAACAGCCCCTAATTAAAAAGCAAACATGATTTTAAACAGAGTCATGAACCTTAATAACTAAATTTTTTTTAGAATTGGAACAAGTTATAAAATAAATTCATACAGATATAAGGTTCAACAATGTATTGAATGTGGTACTGCTTTTAAATGTGCGAATTATCCTTGCAGGATTGAAAGAAACCAAAATGGTGAGAAGAAACTTTCAGTGTATACTCACTGTGTTAAAGCCTTGTTTGATGACACTCAGTTTTTAAGGAATGAAAAAACACATACTGGAGATAAACGGTCTAAAATTAAGCAGTTTGGTAAAGCCTTTGCTGATCACAGTTCTATTCAAGTGCTTAAAAGAAAACTGACTAGAAATAAACCCTCTGAATACAGTCAAGATTATAAAGACTTTGTTATTAATGAAACTCATCAAAGTCATAAAAAAACACATACTGGAAAGAAACCCTATGAATGCAATCAGTGTGGTAAGGCCTATGCATGGCAAACTGATCTTCGAAATCATAAAAGAAGACATAATGGAGAGAAACCCTATGAATGCAATCAGTGTGGTAAAGCCTATGCATGGAAACTGTAAAGCATAAAAGAATACATAGTTTAGGAAACCCTATGATGCAATCGTGTGGGGTTGCATTAAAACTGGTCTTCGAAAGCATAAAAGATACATACTGGAGAGAAACCCTATGAATGCAATCAGTGTGGTAAGGCCTATGCATGGCAAACTGATCTTCGAAAGCATAAAAGAATACATAATGGAGAGAAACCCTATGAATGCAATCAGTGTGGTAAGGCCTATGCATGGCAAACTGATCTTCGAAAGCATAAAAGAATACATACTGGAGAGAAACCCTATGAATGTAATCAGTGTGGTAAGGCCTTTTCCCATTACAGTAATCTTCATGTGCATAAAAGAACACATACTGGAGAGAAACCCTATGAATGTAATCAGTGTGGTAAGGCCTTTGCAGCTCAGAATAATCTTCAAAATCATAAAAGAACACATACTGGAGAGAAACCCTATGAATGTAATCAGTGTGGTAAGGTCTTTGCCCAGTACAGTCATCTTCAAGTGCATAAAAGAACACATAGTGGAGAGAAACCTTATGAATGTAATCAGTGTGGTAAGGCCTTTGCACGTTACAGTCATCTTCAATTGCATAAAAGAACACATACTGGAGAGAAACCATATGAATGTAATCAGTGTGGTAAAGCCTTTTCCCATTGCAGTAATCTTCTCGTGCATAAAAGAACACATACTGGAGAGAAACCCTATGAATGTAATCAGTGTGGTAAGGCCTTTGCAGCTCAGAGTAATCTTCACCACCATAAAAGAACACATACTGGAGAGAAACCCTATGAATGTAATCAGTGTGATAAGGCCTTTACAGCTCAGAGTACTCTTCAACATCATAAAAGAACACATACGGGAGAAAAATCTTATGAATGTAATCAATGTGGATAGGCCTTTGCATATCAAAATAGTCTTCAAATCTATAAAAGAAAACATACTGGAGAGAAAGAAATCCTATGAATGTTATCAGTGTTGTAAGGACTTTGCACATCACAGTAATCTTCAGTTGCATAGAACACACACTGGATAGAAACACTATGAATGTAATCAATGTGGTAAGGCCATTGCAAGTCTCAGTCTTCTTCAATTGCATAAAAAACACATTCTAGAGAGAAACCCTATGATCATAATCATTTTGGTAAGGGCTTTGCAAAACACAGTCATCTTCAAATATACAAGGATCACAGAGTAGAGAGAACCCCTATCAATGTAATCAGTGTGGTTATGCTTTTGGAGACCACTGTACTCTTCAAGGTAATAAGAGAACACACAGTGTAAAGAGGACTTTTCACATCTTATTCATCTTCAAATGCATAAAAGAACACAGACTGGAGAGATAACTTGTCAATATAATTTGTGGTAAATCCTTTGTCACAATCATTTGCAAATACATCAAATAACCAATCCTGTAGAGAAACTTTATGAATTTAATGTATGTATTCTTCAAAACCATGAGAAAAATCATACTATAGGGAAACTCTATTAGTGAAGTTAGTGTTTTAATGTTTTGTACTTCATACAGTTGTAAGACTTTTGTGTGTAATCAATCTGATAAAGTGTATGCATATTACCCTAATCATTTGGACCTGTGGAAGAAACTGGGGCCTTATTATAACTCATTTTTTAAAGACTTAAGCCAATAAACACACAATCAGTTAACCAACATCAGTTGTTGTGTAGAAAAAAATGGATAGTGTAAAAATCTTTTCAAGCACTATGATATCTCTTTTTATTTTGTTTGAACCAGCAAACTAATGGGCAAAACCTTTTTTGGAGCCTTAGGATTAGGAGAAAGGGCTAGTCAAAGAAACACACCTTGGACCTGAAAGCAGAGTCAAAGGAAAGCACTTTTTCTCTGAATCTATAACTAGTTAAAGAAACACATCTCCCTGAAAACAGCCCGAATATTAAAAAGTGCCAGTGAAAGAAACACACTCTCAAAATACAACCAAATAATAAAGCCCCACACTCTACCATTTACCAAGTGAGCACAAAAGTAACCAATCCTTCAGAATGAAATCCAGCCCATCTTTGTTCTTGCTCAGGATCAGGGATTAAAATCTAACAATTCCCTCTTTGAAAATCTCCTTTTATCCCCCCTGGTCTACAAAAATCAAAAAACAAGGGATGCATGGTAGAAGATACAACTGCATACTTTATTGCAAAGCCAGTGTACTCTAATAAAACTCAAATCACAATCCAAGCTAGGTTCTCATAATACTTGAAATAGTTACAGAAACTACCAACTTTGTTACAATTTATTTCAAGAGTTTTTGCCATAGTTAATCTAAACAAGAAGCCTCTTGTTATGGAAATAACTTTAGCTGTAATATAATATATAAAACACTTCATCAGGAGAGAAACCACAACCTAATCATAGCACGTGAACTACAGCGCACTTCTGTGTACTCAAGGACTGACTATTATCAGGGCATTCTACTGATCAAGGAGGTATGCTTCTTCCTTACTTGGCCTGCCAAGCATGTCAGCAAGATTGCCACCTCTAGTCACCCCTGCACAGAGTTTCTATGAAGTTCAAATTAGCCCTCCTCAGTGGAGTTGTGTTTCTGCATTAGCATAATTTTTGACTGGACCTACTGAACCTCTGATTTCTTTCTGTCCTTGAGTTGTTCTCATGGGTATCTTTGTCATAGACCATTTATTGTAGATTTATCTCAAGTTATTTTTCTGTATTTGAAAATATTTCATACACACACACCAAAGAAACAAACGAAAGAGGAATTTAAAAAGAAAGAGTTAGCAAAACTGAAAGAAGACTAGGTAACAGGAAGAGTGGCTACGTAAGGAGAACCTTCAAATGTTTCCCATTATTGTAGCAATAAAGAACATGACTAGTGAAGAGGCAGCTTGATTCAACTGGCATACATAGAGTACTATATATTTTCTCTACTCCAAAATTTAGTAATCAAAGTTAATACACTTAGTAAACAACTTATGACTGTACTCAAACATTGAAGCTACTCATACTTCTTTCTGCATTTCTTTTATGACTGCCAAATTGCTTGAAACATGACTTTGATTGCACCTTTAATTGTGCCAGTTTGTTTTCTATTTGATATCAATCGCAATGTTTTTAGCAGCTTGAGGAGGAAAGATTTTATTTGACTTACATTTCCCAATTGCAACCTGTCAATGAGGAAGTCACAGGAGGAACCAAAGAAGATGAATGTTGACTGGTGCTTTGTTCCTCATTTCTTGCTTAGCCTGCCCAGGGGTGTCAAAATGCATAGTGGTGTGGGTGATCCCACTTAAATCATTAATCACAAAACATTCCTTATAGGGCAGATCTGATAGAGACATTTCTCTGTTGAGATTCACTATTTCCAGATGTCAGTAAGTTATGTCACAGTGGTGAAAAACTAAATGACACATTACTGAGCAGAACCTTGCTCACTTTTAGTGCTTCAAGCTGCCTTCTTATTTGGAGCAATCATAGATGAGTTCAACACTGCCAGTGAAGTAGGAAAGCTGAAAATCCAGGACCAAGATGAGGTGGACTTGAGAAGTCCTGGTGATTTTTGCTGTTGTGAATCACAGTGACTGCCTAGCTGAAGAAATGGTTTGATGCATTTTATATCAGGCATAGACACTTTCCTGGACAACATATTTGAAATGTAAGTACTTTTGAACATGTCAGTATAATAGAGTACACAGTGTTCAAGGATCACAGCTACAAAGAATCATGGATAGCTTTGTATCCTACAAAGGTGCAACTGTGCAGAAGAAGGTAGACTAGTCCTCTCCAAAGTAACACTGGTTGAGCTTCTGAGAAACTAGAAGGTAGAGGAAAGCTAACACCCTCACTAGTGCCTTCTACTCATGGATGCTGAATTCTGTTCTACAACCTATACTAAGCAACAAGCTTTTATTTATTTTTGGTAAGGTCAGGAAATTCCCTGGAATTCAAATCACATGAGGCTTCCTATTCCTGTGAGAAACACTGAAAGCCTGAAAAGTGAATGGGTCACCCCAAGTTCTTACCTGCATGCAGTTTAAAAAGGGGAACTCACCAAGTAAACCCAAAGTGCTTGGTGGAGTATGTGCACAGGAAGGGCATTTTCCAGCATTGTCCTGGGACCTGAGTCACAGAAAAAGGTGAACCTCCTTGGTGATATCTCCATGTTAGGAAAAAATTCTAAGACAAGCCACTTTGCTGGCACACAAACACATTAAATCAAATTAAGATGTCCATGGTTTATTAAGTGCAATGCTGTCTGGTAGCTCAGAGCATGGCAGAGGAGACACAAATGGGGGAGCACATGTAAGCACAGGACCACTTCCTCCTTGCTGGAAGCCCACTTAAATACCCTGTGGGAGGGGTCATGACCTAGCATGCTGGGATTTGGGGTCCAGACCAATGCAACTCCCAGGCCATGGGTCTGGGGTGGACGGCAGGGGCTAGGATGACACTCCCAACTTAACAATAATGTAGAACTGTAGGATTAGTGAAATAAAGGATTTACCAGTGCTTAGGAAATAGATAATCTCATAAATTAAAATTGAGGCTCAGAAATGACTGCATCTAAACACTCAAAAGAAAAGACTGTTAATCAGGGCTGTTAGAAATAAGAATGCTTGGGTACACATTGTTTACCAGGATTGTCCAGTGGCTCCAAACCATTATAAAGAAGCCTTCACTGATTTAAAACCAGACACTTTGCCCATCCCCATATCAAAGAACAGACCTCTAACAAGCTGCTCAATGAGGCATTACAGGGTCACAACCAATCTTAAGGCTGATTAGCCATAAAGTTCCAGTTTTCTTTTTGAGAAAAGCATAGTTCTGCCAGATGGACATTATGACAGCATGTGACATGTGTTTGAAATGTAAAACACTGTTGTGTTAAGGACTGGCCTGATGAATCAAAAATTTTATTTTGGACCTCAGGCAGGGAAGAGGCATAATCTTGGGAGACCTAGTATAATTTGGGACCTAAGCCTTGTGAGTTTCACTAAGGACCTGATGTATTGATAGTAAAGCAGAGCTCCTTCTGTAAAACTAGTAATATACTTTGGAGAGCTGGTTATGTCCTGGTGTCAAGGCCTTTGTGGAGAAGTTGCTTCAGATCTTTAGAAAACAGTTCTTCCCCCTATATGGAGCCATGGTTCTCAGCTCAAGGCAACTATGCACTTAGTAAATATTTCAGAATACCCTGTGTACCTCTTATGTAGAGTTGTTGGACTAGCTTCCTTTTAAACTTGTCTCACTGTGTGATAGTTTCTTCTGACTTCATATAATTCATATAATTCTTCCACTTCCTTTTTGGAAGTATATGCAAAATGGTAATAATTTCTTTCTTCCTTCCTCTTCCTCCTCCTCCTCCTCCTCCTCCTCCTCCTCCTCCTCCTCCTCCTCCTCCTCCTCCTCTTCTTCTTCTTCTTCTTCTTCTTCTTCTTCTCTCTCCTCCTCCTCCTCCTCTAATGGAGGAAGGTCATTGATTAAATAAA
Source organism: Microtus agrestis (assembly GCA_902806775.1). Classification (NCBI taxonomy): domain Eukaryota; kingdom Metazoa; phylum Chordata; class Mammalia; order Rodentia; family Cricetidae; genus Microtus; species Microtus agrestis. Next base: position 136,277 of record CADCXT010002464.1, read on the forward strand.
GAAACTGCCTTGGCCCTGATAGGTTAAAATTTAGATAGGCAGAGTAAACAGAACAGAATGCTGGGAGGAAGAAGAAGTGAGCTCAGATGCCATGCTGTCCACTCCTGATGCAGCTCCGACCCAGGATGGACATAGGCTAGAATCTTCCTGATAAGCACACCTTGGGGTGCTACACAGATTATTAGAAATGGGCTAAATTAATATGTGAGAATTAGCTGAGAAGAGGAATGTTGGATGTTCATAGCAGATCTGTTCAGCTGTCATTTCTGCTGTGGCTTGGATGAACCATGAGCCAGTCTGTAGTTATGTTGGTCTATGTGGCTTTTGTTGTTGTTGTCCCTTGTTCTCTGAGCCACACTATGTATGAATATACTAGGTAAAGGCAGACTATGCAACCCTTTAATTGGATGATATGATGCTGGTTGTATCTCTGTCCAGAGTACACACATGGCCACTGCTTTTGTTTCACAATGTGAAGAGAGATTAGAAATCTGAAGGTTCCTTTTGTCTCCTGCTATATGTCTAAATAATGTGACCTTAATGAAATTCATTGCTTCTATGTTAGATGGACAGACCACTTCATAATTCCAGTGGATCTTACCCTCTCAGCAAGCTCCCGGAGCCCAGATATCTAGTCTACCTGGTGTCTTCTGATATACTGTTCTTCAAAGTATTTTCTAGGGCCCATGTGGGAAAAATTTACAAAAGATTCATTTTATCCAGACTAGGACTTCAGCCCTAGAAGGCCTGCTTGACTTTCCACAGCTTGTCTCCTCCACCTCTCACATCTGCCAGGACATTTAGATCCCATCATTCCCTCATGAACCTCCTTTCTGGCATTCATCAGGGATTTCTAGAGTGAAAGAGTCTTTAAATTGCACAAGCAACAATTAACAGAGTCCTAGGGCTTCTAACTTCCCTTTCTGAGAATTGAATTTTCTTGTGTTTCTGATATGTGAGTCCAGATTTCAATGTTGAGAAGATTTTTGGTGTTATATAGATTTCTGAAATTCATAGTCATTACTTCTATCCACTCCCACCATGTGTGTTTATGTTGTGAGTCTATACATCTGGATTTGTGGGCATAAGAGTAGAACAGCACATGTGTGGTGGTCAAAACACAACCTTATGGAGCTTCTTCTCTCCTGCCAACAACATGAATATGGGAAATAGAACTATGATCATCCTTTTGGCAGTGAGTGATTTTATCCTCTCAGTGATCTCCCCAGCTCAAGGCTGGGGGCCTTAAAACATATCAGAGCTTGACAAATGAGACAGATTTTATCTGGGCACATTGTTCCTCACCAATAATCCCAACACTTTGAATATGGAGACAGGAGGATTTTGCCTTTCAGGTCAGGCTAGTCTACATAGCAAGAACCTGTCTCAAAAGAAAGCATTAAACAAACATCATGCATGCCCATTTTGGTGGTTCATACCTTAAATCTCAGTACATAGCAAGCTGATGCAGGAGTATCACCAATAGTTTCACACCAGGCTAATGTATCCTGTGAGACCCTGTGTCAATGATTTCCCTTTCCCAAAGGATTCAGACTGCTGTTCCTTTTACTATGTCTTAAACCCAACAAAGGTTCACCCATTTGTTTAGAAATACTGAAACAAATACATAAAATGAAAATAAAGGACTGGTTAACACCTTTTGTAGGTTCTATCTCCAGAATTCTCAAGGGGAAAGTTTTTCTGAGCACTTTTTACTCCTTTAAATAAGCCAGCCTGTTAAAAATACTACTAAATTCTTTTTATTAAATACACAATTATTTACTATTAAGAGAAATTATATGAGTAAAATCTATCTCAGAAATCATTTAAGATTTTAAATTCAGCACAACCAATACAAAAAGTCAGTGGTTTTTACTTTGCCGTGATTTCAGGATACTTTAAATTAAAGAAGGTTGAAATTTCATTTTTTCCACAATAACATAAATAAAAATAAGGAATGAAATAAATCAAACAGTAGGAACTATGATATCTTGGTAAAAATATCTTTCATTTGTGTACTTAATAATATTTTTCTAACTGAGGTAAATTATACAAGTATTACAAAACAATTAGGCAGTAGAGTATGAACTTTTTAATTAATTACATATGTACCCTCAAAACTAACCCTTGACATATAAGTTTTTATTTATGAATGCTTACATTTTATTGAAAGACACAATATAATTATCCTCCATAATACTGCACTTAGTAGCAAAAGCATACTGGATACTCTACCTTATTCTAATTAAGTAACTACAGAGACAGCTCAAATTTCTCACAGGTTGAATTCACCACATAGACTCTGGGAGCCAGCACCATCTCATCTACTGATCCTGGGTGTTAAAAACATAATTTCTGCAATACATATTCTTCTTGCCACTTATTCTATTCTAATATTCTACATATTCTAATTTCCACTTAGAAGATATCAGCAGTTTGCAGGACACAATCATTTTCACAGAAAAGAATAGAATGCCATTGCAATTATTTTTAAAGTTCTATTATTGTTTATCAATAATAGCATTTATTTATAGTCAGCTCTTTCTGAGACTCCAATTTACAACTCACTGTATAACATATGTATCTTAACATTGGCAGAGCTCAGTCACTCTAAATTTTAGAGAAATCACAGACCTTTCTTATACTACTTATAATTTATGTTATGAAATAGAATTTTAGATGTGTTGCATGCATTTATGATGTGGAATATTCATTTAATGATGAAGACATGTGTTCTTTTCCTTCCTATGTTTAAGTCTATAATGCTATGTTAATTTGCCTGCCAGAAAAACCTGATTAATCTAATATAGAGCTTATCAGTCAATAGCTATGCAGGAGAGAGAAATATTTGGTAATGTTGGGCAGAGAGAATCAAGAGAAAGAGATATCTAAAAGTGCAGAACAGTGAGAAATAAAGAAGACTCCATGGGACAGCACCCCAACAATCCAGTCAGCTGCAGAGTCAGAAGGAAAGAGAGATATATAAACAAGAAATAGTAAAACTCTCAGTGAAAAAATAATTTAAAGAGAAATGGGAAAATTTAAGTTAAAAAATATGCCTAGTAACAAGCAAAGCCAAGACTGGGAATTCATAATTAAAATTAAGGCTCTGTATATTTATTGGGGAGATGGGTGGTTGGTCCCCAAAGAGTAAATAAAAAGCAACTCCATATGTATGTGCACAAAAATTTTAGAAACAGCAAATATTTCAAATATTAAACAAAAGCACATGTCAGTGAATATCCATTAAACAACAAGCTTTGTATATGAGAGAGATGATAATACAGATTGTGAGTTGAAGATGTATAAGTTACTTTATATTTTCAAAGTATAAAACATGAGCTGAGATGTTCTTTGTAATCTAAAAAACAGAGCTTGCCTGAATATCAGAATGTGGAAAAAGTTAAAAATTAACTATAGAGGCCAGGCATGGGACAAAAGAAAAACAAAAATTTAGGGACTATTTTATTGCCACTAACTTCTTAATTTTAATCTTATTTTGATTCCTAAACATGGTTCTTAAGGTATAATAAATATTATGTCAAAATTGTTGAGATTAGGGCTGGAGAGATGGCTCAGTGATTAAGAACATCACCTGCTCTTCCAAAGGTCCTGAGTTCAATTCCCAGCAACCACATGGTGGCTCACAACCATCTGTAATGAGGTCTGGTGCCCTCTTCTGGCCTGCAGGCATACACACAGACAGAATATTGTATGCATGATAAATAAATAAATATTAAAAAAAATTGTTGAGATTAGTATATACATGTATATATTTTAAATTTTTATCATGATATTAATAGTCATCTTGAGTGCTAACTAACTCTAGAAAAAGACTTCATCTACCTCTCTGTACATGATTTCAAGTTTGAGTCTCTATCTCTTTTCTCTAGTGAACCATGTGTATGCCTAACAGCAACCTTTGAAGTTTTCAAAACAATGATGACTCCCCACAAGGAATATTCCACAAGGGCTATGATAACTGCACAAAGCTAAAAACACCACCCAAAGATCTTATTTGGAATACAATCTGCTTAGGAGGAGTTTGAGGTACCTAGCTGAGATGACCCAGCCTCACAGACTACTTTAGCCAGGACTTGAGACAAGCCCTACACTGTCCCATTACACAGACAGGGTACATAAAGTGATATAGCTACCTCTCCCAAAATGTGATGATTAACGCACATTTTTCTTTTAAGGATCCCAGGAAAATGCCATCACCCCGAGGCAGCAGGAAATAAATTTAACAACAAAAGAATCACATTCCCAAGTAGATGATAATCCAAATGATTGGATTATCCTTTTGTATATATGTTGCTTTAATTAGTTGATGAATGATGCTCTTTTAGCCAATGGTCAAGCAGAGTAAAACCAGGCAGGACATCTGAACAGAAACATATAGAGAGAGTAGGTGGATTCAAGCAGACACCAGTCAGGTACCAAGGAAACAAGACAGGAAGAAAATGAGCTATTGTCATGGCCATATGACAATATATAGACTAATGTAAATGGGTTAATTTAAGATGTGAGAGCTAATAGCAGTACGCCTGAGTTATTGAGCAAACTGTGTTGAATTTAATATAGTCAGTGTGAATATTTAGTTGTAGGTGGCCTGAAATTGAAAGTGCAGTGCTGTTTACAGTGGGGTGGATGGTTTTTGGTTTTCAATTGTTTATGTATTATTAAAATGGGAGGGAAATGGAACCCACAGCATTCAGTCTGAGGATTCATGGAGACAGGATCTTTCCCATTTGTGTCTAAGAATTCTATAGATGTAAACAAGCTTTATAGTGACTGGCTCCTTTATTTCTCTGATCCTTCTCAATATCTGACTATGACTTTTTATTATTGAGAGCAATTGGAATTTGTGCTACAGTGCTATATAAAATGAATTTTATTAATCCATTAACTTCCAAAAAGCCAACAAAACTTTCTTGTTCATATTGTTTTTTAGAGTCTAACATCATTATTAACCCATCCTTTAACACCTCTTTTTAACCTGCCAAGATAGCTTTCTTTTTTTTTCTTGGATTTTTCAAGACAGGGTTTCTCCATAGCTTTTTGGTTTCCTTCTTTATGAGATACCTTTCTTTATTAAAGGGGAAATTGAGACAACTGTTATTGCTAAATTATTTGGATATCTGAGAGAAACATGCCCTAAAATCTGATTGGAAGATCTTTGGTAACTCCTATGGTTGATTCTGGTTCTAATTTTATATCTTCAGCTTTAGCAACTAAAGCATACACACATACCTCTAAAAATGACTTTAGTTGAGATGATACTAGAATAAGATACTTCCATTTAGCAAGTGATGTTGAATTTCATTCGGTATGTTTATTCAGTTAAGTTCATTTATTTTTATTTTATGTGCATTTGTGTTACATGTGCATGTATGTCTGTGTGATGATGTTATATCCCCAATAACTGGAGCTAAACACAGTTGTGAGTTTCCGCATGGGTGCTGACAATTGAACTTGGGTCCTCTAAAAGAACTGTCAGTATTCTTACCCACAGTGTCATCTCTCCAGCCCCATCAATCATATACAATTCTAAATGTGACTTCAGAAATGGGGACAGAGCTTACTTTCTCATTCCTAGTTGGTTGAAGCTTTAATGGTGGTATTTCTCTTTTAAGCATCAATTTCCTTAATTTTAAATTTTAATAGACTTGAACAAATGGCTGCAAGACTAAATTAATAGGTAAATAGCTTTCCACTAACAAGTACCAGTCAACTTGCTCAAAACAAACAACCAAGTCTTGCCATGGATCTAATGTTTCTTACTGTTTAATAAATTTTTCATCAGAAATAACACTCAACCCTATGCTTCATGGTTTCCTGTATTCTTAACTTATTGTAAGACAAAAAGGTTATTTTCTGTTAATGTATAAAAGGTGGTACTGAAGTATTTGCTAAAAGTGATCAGATGTGTAGTTAGAGTATAAATCGAAAAACTAGGAACTAGCTGTATAGAAATTTAACTGACTGAAAATCCCAGTGTATTAGTCAGGGTTCTATAGAGTCACAGAACTTATGAACTGAATCTCTCTCTCTCTCTCTCTCTCTCTCTCTCTCTCTCTCTCTCTCTCTCTCTCTCTCTCTCTCTCTCTCTCCCTATCTCTCAGATATGTATATGTGTATATATGGGGATTAATTTGAATAACTTACAGATTTCAGTTCTACCATGGCTGGCACGAAATGGAAAGTCTAAGAATCTAGGAGATGCTCAGTTCCACAAGACTGGGTTTCCCAGCTGTATTATGTATATGCTGGAATCTCAAAGAAGTACACTTCAATGACAATGAAGAAACACATATGTTGACAAGGTGAGGGAAAGTTGAGAGAGAAATGACAGACCACCTTTAGTTTTCCATCACCTTACAGCAGAAGTTATGACCCAGATTAAAGTGTATCTTTTAGCCTAAATATCTAGTTTAATGATATGTGTAATCTATGCTCATCATTTGGATCAAAGTCATGGTGTCTTGCCTTGTGGTTCAGATGACAACTGTGCCCTCCATTTTTGAATTATAGTTCATTCCAGATGTAATAAATTTGACAACCAAGAATAGCTATCAAAATGCATCCCTTGTCAACTTGGCATATAATCATATCAACTTATTAATTTCCAAATGGAAAGCAATAACCAGGTTGTAATTATGTCTAAACATTATGTAAGTATACCAAATACAATTCCAAATTGATTGTATGTTTAGAATATTGACAATGTCCCTTGGAGGACATCTTTCTAGTATTTCAAACTTACTTCTGATAACCACTGCTATTCTCTTAATTGATATTGCAGCATGTGATAAGGACTTGAAATAATATAGAAATAACAGTACAAATGCATTATCAACAAAATAGAACAGAAGCACTTATGTCAGTTAAAGTTCTCATTTCTACAATGGTCACATGGCCTTGGGTGGTATTTAGAACAGTCCTTTTCTACTACACATTCTGCATTTCTTTCACCCTCTGCAAGCATATCACATGGTTTTGGGTCTTTTTCTAGAGAAGTGACTCATACCTTCATTTCTGATAGGTATGTGACTTTGTCATCCTTCCCGGATAAGACTGTTGTAGTTTCCCATTAACTTTGATCCCAAGGCACAATACCACAAAGATATGTCCTAAAGGATCTCCTGCACTCCAGACATAATCCTTCTTACCTCCATTGTGCAGAGATAACCTAATTTCCTTATGGTAATTTGGATCTATCAGCCTGCTTAAGTTGTTATTCCCTTCTTTGTCTGTGGACTAAAGGACATTCAAAGCACAAATTTCCAGAGGAAAATCTGCTTTTAAAGTTCAATAGAATATTTGCTGTGTCTCTTGACATAAGCCCTTCCCCTTTGGAACCAAAACCTTCAGGCCATCAGAACTTATGGTGGCAGAAATAGGAAGCACAAACTTTCCTAGATGGACACTGGTCATAATAGTGAGTAGAAATATTCTCCTTTCAGCACTACATTCCTGGGCCAATGGATCCTGGCTACAGGAGACACCATATATATATTGTGTGCTGATTCAGAGCACATAGGACTTTCTGGAGAAAATTGTTACAGCTTGAAATACGCTGAAACTTAATTGGTGCTGTTATTGTTTTTCAAATAAACAAAGTCCACTCAACTTTTCTATCAGTCCACCTTCTTCAGGAAGCTTCAGAACATGGTAATAGCAGAGGATTCTATGATTGTAGGACCACTCTGGGCTTCTCTGGCTGGAAAGTGAGTTCCCTGATCAGAAGCAATACTGTGTGGAATACAAATGCTCATGGAAAGACATTTTGTAAATACTTTGATCATGGTTTTATAGAAGCAGTGCATGTAGGAAAGGCAAATCCATAACCAGAAAAAGTATCCATTCCAATAAGGACAAAAACTTGTTGCTGAGGGGCAATTGTCTTCTACTCTGTAAAGTTTTGTTGCTAGTATTGCTTTAATAGAATGCTTATTGTCCAGTAATCAGGCAGGAAGTATAGGTGGGGCAACCAGAACAGGAGAGTTTTGGGAAGAGGAAAGGCTGAATCTGCAATCTCACCCAGACTAAAAGGAAGCAAGATGAGAAAGCCTCACTGAAGAAAGGTACCAAGCCATGTGGTTAAAACAGCAATGTTTATCTGTTAATGGATGATGTAAGAGTTCATAAGAAGACTGAGCTAACCCCTGCCTTTGGCATTGTGAACACTATATTGTCCCAATTTCCCAGTGGTAGGTTTCTTGTATGTTATTCAGTTTCTCTCTCTCTCTCTCTCTCTCTCTCTCTCTCTCTCTCTCTCTCTCTCTCTCTCTCTCTCTCTCTCTCTCTCTCTCTGTGTGTGTGTTTGAAATCCACAGTGATCTTCCTATCTTTCTTCTGTTGCATGAAAGCAGCAATGTTCTTCTCCCTAAACAGATTGATCAGAGTGAAAGCAACTTTGTTCTGAGGTTAAGAGAGATCATCATAACTATTCATCTATGAGCACAGTATACAGTGCTGTTAGGTGACCTTATCTTCAAGTTTTCTTGTTTTGTGTTCTCTATCTTTTGTGTCTGTGAGAATTATTGTGTTGGTACAGTTACCTTTTAGATCAAACATCAAGGTTGACAACTGAATTTTCACATTGTCATTTACTGAATTTTCAACTAAGACCTTATTGTAAAATATGAACATGCCAGAGGCATTTCTTTCCACCATTTTCATAATTTATATATGTTCTGGCATGACTGAGGTAAGAATGTCCCTAAATGTCTCTGCTTTTACATTGTGATCATGTTCAGAACTTGATCTGTTAACTGAGCATGGTTAAGAAGAGGAAGAATATTATGTGAGCATGTTCAGACTCCCTAAGTAAAATCTCCATGCTTCCTTTGTTAGGAAAATGACTGCTTTGGAAAAAACTCCTATGCTTTCTATGCCTCCTGCAGGGACATTGTGAAAATGTCTGCTACTGCGGACAGGCACAAGGGCTATTGAAATGCCTATCTTGGCAGATCTAGAAAATACCTTTGATGGGGGCAGAAAAGAATGGCCAGAAACCCCTGTGCTGTCACTTTAAGCACACGCTAGCCCTTTGGGAGGTGTTCTTCCCACTCAGGCCTCAGTAACCAATCAGGCCCTCCAGTTGACCTGCCAGTCAGAAGTGGTGCAGGGCTCTTCCTGTGACCCACCTCCATGTTAGGCTTTCCAGAGGAGCTGGCGCCAGTGGTTTCCTGTGCTGTGGTGCATTTGCTGCTGTGCGGAGATGATGAAATAAGAGCTTTGGCGAGCTGGGGAACAACAATTTGGTGAGCGAGGGAATGCAGGCTCCAGATGGGGAGGAGCAGAGGGTGAGGTGTGGGAGACAGTGTGGTGCATTCTCCCTGGATCTGTGTGGGAACCTGCCATGAGAATCGCTGTGTTGTGAAGTCCCATGCGGTCCTTGCTAACTCTGAATAACTCTGTGGGCTTAATATGTTTAGAGAGTTGTGAGCAGGGAGCTGTGTATACATCTTTCGAGTCAATTTCTGCAGGCTTAATACATTCATGGAAACAAGTGGACAAACTTGGAGAGGCCTAGTTTCTCCAGTATCTTCCTGACATTCAGTATTTTTCATTTAACCTTCACATATAGTCATGATTAATTTTAAATTTCTGGAGGTTATCAAAGGCTTCTCATGTTTTGGGTAGCACTCCACTGCTATGCTGTAATGTGGAAGAGTAGAACTGGTGATATATAGAGTATTTACCAATGCTTAGGAAATAGGTAAGTCTCACAAAGTAGAATTTAGCCGAGGGACAACAGTGTCTAAAACACCCAAAATTTAAGTATATGCTAATCAGTACTGGTAGAGATTAGGATGCTTGGGTATGCCTTGTTCACCAGTATTTTGCAGATATTTGTCTCCAAACCGTTACAAAGAAGCCATCACTGATTTTAAACCAGCCTATCTGCACATCAAAAGAGGCCTCTAACAAGCTGCTCAAGGAGGCATTACAGGGTCACAAACAACCTTAAGGCCTGGTGTGCCTCAAAGTTCCTGTTTTCTTTTTGAGAAAATCAAAGTTTTGCCAGATGGGAAATAAGACATCAGGTGACAAATATTTGAAAAGTAAAATAGGGTTGTGGTAAGAACTGATGTGATCAATTGAGGCTTTCATTGAGGATCTCAGGCAGGGAGTAAGAACATTCTTGGGAGCATTCCCTAAGGGGCCAATGTATTGATAATAAAACACAGCTCCTTCTCTAAAAGCAGGAATATGTTTGAAAGAGCTGTAATGGTGGGGGGGTGCTAAATCTTTTCACCATATTGAGCTATGGTTGTCAGCCTTAAGGCCACTCTGCACTTAGTAAAGTTCTTGAGAAACCCCATGTTCCACATGTCTAGAATTGTTTGACTAGCTTCCTTCCAAATTTGTGTGATTGTTTCTACTGACTTCTGATAATTCTCCCATTTCCTTTCATTTACCCCCTGGGAGTATACAAGATACAGGACGCTTTTCTTCTCTCTCTATTTTTCATTTTTGTTTTTTGAACAGAGTTTCTCTGTAGGACTGACCTGACTATCCTAGACTGTCCTGACTATTCAAGAACTCACTCTGTAGACCAGGCTTGCTTCAAACTCACAGAGATTACTTGGCTCTGCCTCCTGGGTCTTGGGATTAAAGGCCAGCACTGCCTGGTGAGAGGCTATTTTACTTAAGAAACTTACAAAGCATAGGGCATATCTTCTCCAAGACCAACTTACCCTAGCTTCTATCCTTTTTACAATTTATTTGTCCTGTATTTCTCATCCCTTGTCACCTTCATGTCAGGACCCTGTCAGTGAAGAATGCCCTGGTATTTCAGGTCAACCTTGTACTTAAAAAATCATTCTGAGAATATCTTTGTTGTGTAACTTTCCCATCTGCCTAATTGTCTAGCCTGGCAATTCGTCTGCTTTTCTTTCAGTTCTTCAAAGTGTAACCTGGAGCCTGAGCCTAAAGGACATTTAGCAATAATGGCATATGTGGAGCTCAAAATCTATCTTAGCTGGCCCCTCTTTGAGCATTAGCCAGAGATGGATGCATGCCATCAGTAAACAGATTTTTCTTTAAGAATTTCCTGAGTGAAGTGGTTTCTCAATGGAAAGGCATATCAGTTCTAGAACAGCTGCATTTCCCTCTTATTAGAAAAATTGTTTCTGAGACAACTTCTGTTGTATTGACTTAGATGGCCTTGGTCTGTTGCTGTGCAGGGCAATGACCTTGCTGTCCTCCATATTATACTTTCAAAATTCTTAAATAAAAAGATGTTACCACCTCACAGCTTTAAAATTATGCCTTTGAGTTATGTAGTAGACTAGCCAATGGAAAAGGATTTGCATATAGAGCATTTCTTCTGTCTTCACACCAGAATAGGAGGAATAATTTATTGTGTGCACTGCAAAGGACAAAGCATAGGCAATCAGCTGTTGGAGCCACCATTATGAAAAAGGGCCCAACTGTGGTAGGGGAAGTGATTTTGTAATTTCCCAGTATGTTTTATTTTAATTAATGCCATGTTAATGAATACAGAACAGATGGTGAATGGTGAATACTTTGGGAAGGTTATTGTGAGCCAATAAACATTGAATTTGCAATTAAGAAACAATCCTATGAAGATATGAATGATCTTGCTTGACACAGTTGTCTCTGCTCAGAGATTTGGAAAAGAGGCCATTGACTGTAACTCTACTTGTTAGGTTTTAGATCTCAGCAGCCAACATAGGCTTATGGGCAAGATCAATCTATCTCTTATTTGTGATGTCCTCTCTCTTAGGGAAGGGCCTACTATAGCAAGAGTTTCATTTAATCTTAAAAGTGTAGTAATTCTTATCACTTTAGAAATCACTTACTGGTATCATTTAAGTGTATTGCTGCTCTTATCTCTATTTGCTCCTGTTCTCCAGTGTTTCTAAGCCATTACTAGTTTCATTTCATATGTCTCAAGTGATGTTGATTATTGATTTCTGTGTAGAGCAATATTTCCTATAATTTACAATTGCCTCTTGCTACGTAACTGAGAATCATTTTGAATACCTAATCCTGCCTCTGCTGCCCAGTGCTGGGAAAACAGTCCTGCAACTTCTTCCAGGTTTGGCCTTGACTAGCAATGAGAAAGAAAAATAGATCAGTTAATGAGTGTCTACTGATCTTTCTGGATTTTACTGGGGACTAAGAAGAAGAGGGACCTGTGCAAGGATTTAGCTCATTGACCAACTCTGAAGCTGTGGAGACACAGTGCAGAAAGGGAGAGGATGGATAGAGGGTGAGAGCTTTCCTCCTTCAACAGTAGTTGAGATTACCTATGTGCAATCAGGTAGTCCATTGTACATGCAGTATGATTATCCTGATTGACGTGGTTTGCCATGCACAGATTATGGCAGTCAAGAATCTGGATAAGTTACAGACCTTATTTTAAAACCTCAATGCAATATTTAATATAGTTCATCCAAAATAGAAGATCTGGGTAAAATGTTTTGGTCCTGCTGAACAAAACTGTTACTTTTGTGGATTAATATGTTCATCTTTAGAGAACATATAGAAGGCATCTTTAATGTTCTCTAATACAAATTCCTAGTCTTTGGAGGACACGGCCATAAAGTTTGTTTCAACTTTTCAAAATGATTTTTGAGATTAAACCTGTATCATATTCACATTGTCTTTGCTCTCTCCAAGCCCTAACATGACCCCAATTGTTTTCTAATTCATGGTCTGTTTTTCATTAACAACAGTTACAAAGTAACAACAGTTACACAGTAACAGTAGTTACTTTATGAATGTGACCTGTGTTTGTCTGCAGGATTTCCCATCTGTGAGACAATGGGATGGATGCACCGGAAAGTGAGTGTGCAATGGAATGTGCACACAAAGTATGAGCTTTGGATGAGGAACAGGATGTGCTCTAGGAGAGTGGAATAATGTGTGCTAAAATACAAAGTGAACTAGGGAACTGTCTGCTGGGCTGGGAGGGCAGAACTGAAAAAACTGTGCTGTCTGAGCCACTTAATCTCTAGTCATCCTGTATGTGAGCTGCTAATATCCTGAAGCCCAGTTAGGTGACCCTAGCCAATTAGGGATTCTGGGAAAGGTTAGCAATCAGGAGTACTAGTGGCAGGTTTGTGGGTTCTTTCCATGTTTCTCTTCTGCCTCTGACTTAGGAAGACTAAAAGCTATACCATTTTGAGTGCAAGTTGTTCAGAGCAGGTCTTTTGAACCATTATTTCTGCTGTGACTTGGATGGACCATGAACAGACTGTAGTCATGTTGGTCCATGTGGTTCATGTAGGAATGGGCCCTTGTTCTCTGAGCCTCCTTTTGTAGAGATTTACAGGGTAAAGGGAGACTCTGGAGCCCTGGAAATGAAGAATATGATGTAGATTGTATCACTCTTCAGAGTATCTACATGGGCACTGCTTTTGTTGTGTGGTGGGAAGTGAGATTAGAAAACTGAATGTCTAGATTCCAGAAGTATTGAATATCTAATTCTAATTTCAGGTTTGTGTTAGAAAGGTTTTAAATATTTTGGTACCTGGTAGGAAAATGATGATATTAAACTTTTTACAGTGCTACATGTTTTGAAGACTTTTAACATGAAGTTGCTTCTAGCCACAATGATGTAATACAGTGAAGCTTAGTTCTAGAAGACAAAAGGAGTTTCTGATGTGCATACTTCTTAGGTGTGCATTGTGTTAGACAGGTAGATAGAGCATAACCCACATCTCTTGACATATTCCATGTAGCAGGAATCCATTTAAAATCATTTTATGCTTGTTTGGGGATTGGTCATCAGTGGGGCTGCATTTCCGAGAACCCAGAAAAAAGCATGATGGGCAGGAGAGCCATTGAAAGAAATCTCCATTTGAAAGACAGCATCTATATCATGAGGCTTCTTTTTTTTTAAGACATTAGTAACTTGGAGAGTCAGAAATAACAGTTTAAGCATCACTTTGAAAAAACTTTTTGAAAGTTGTGAAGTTTGTGATTATTTAATTTCTGTTCACTTATTACAAAGGCAGCTGGGTAACATTGGTCAAGTTCACATTTTTCCTTGCCTAAGGTTTCTTTGGTCTTTTGATTTAAACTTGACAATATTTCACTGCTTTTGTTTTTGTTCCTCTCCAACTCATTATTCTTTTACAATTTTTATACACATTCTTGATTGGTGTGCATTTGTGGAAAATACAGGAGTCCTATTATATGAATCTGATTTTTTCTATAATGTCTGACTGTAATTTAACTATATTATTCATTTTATTTAAAATGGTAAACCTTCACAAATTTTATTCAGAAAGTCTCTTATGTGGTCAGTATCTTAAGATTTGTTTTTTGGTATAGTTACTGTGGAGAGACTCAATTTTTTTTATTTTCGATACCTGCCTCTTTCCACTTACTGGCATATCTGTGTGTTCTAGTTGTTGCTATCTTCATATTTGACTCTTTGCTACTAAAGTGTTGGTATGATCAATACATAATCCCCTTGAGCATTCTTTGTGTTTCCACTGTGAATGTAGCTTTGTATTCAGCATTCCTGTTGTAAATTGTTGGACAAACTTATTGGATTTCATTCATTTAATTGTGGAAATTTACCAGACACAAAATCTTAATTTTGGTGCATCATCTTCCTTAAAAATAATTTCTTTACTTCTTTATTTATTTATTATTTGTTTTTCTTGTTTTTATCAATCTTAGATAGACTTGAGTTATTGGATAAAAGGTTTTATGTGTCTTGGCAAGTGGCTCAGCACATATTCTTTTTGTGTGTGACCTGAGTTCAGATAGTTACACTCAAGGTGGGAGGTTAATAAATCTCTACTATTCCCAATCCAGCAGATCTGACAACCTCCTTTTTTGTATGTCACCTGTGTACATATGCAAGACATTCTCTCTCATACACAAACATACACAAGAAATAGCAGTAACCTTGTTTTCAAAGGTTCTTGTGTCTTCAAGTCAGAGCAAAGAAAGTTGCTTTACATGTACCCTGATTCTTCAAAAATCTGTTCTTTTGAAATTTCTTTTATAAAGTTTTTATTTCCTCAGTGCGATGCAGAGTTAGATTCAATCACCAATAGTAGGTAACAAAATGATATCTAAGTTATCCTAAGACACATTATTTTTTATTATAAGATAATGAGACATTTTAGTAATCAAAACCATTTTCTACAAAGTAAAAACATCAGAAGACTTCAAGTGAATCCTGTGACTTTTTAGAACAGCCCTACTCACCCAACCCATTTTCTATCATTGGTAAAGGAGAGAACTAGAGTGTATAGCATGCCAGTGATTTCTTGGAGTTTGATTTTGATGAGTATCTTGTAGTTCTTGTTTAATGGACCATAATATATATTTGTAGATCTGTGTTTGTATCTTATTCTATAATGGTGCCATCTATATTTTTGATTTTTTGAACCGTGAACTTATTCCATCATTCAATTTATTGAAAATTATAGACCTTCACCAATTTGTATTCAGAATATTGGTTATGCTATTTGATCCTTAATTGTTCATTTATAATAGTTTCTGGGATAAACAGTTTTAGTTTTCTCTTGTTGATCTTAGATGCTTACCCCTTTCCATTTCCTGGCATGTCTGTGCTTTCTAGTTGTTGCTATCTTCATGTTTGAGTCTTTGCTGCTTAGCTCATTGACAAGACTTTGGTTCTCTAAAACCTTCTCATATATTACTGTCAACATGACAAACCCAAGGTTCCTGTGAGGGCACATCAATTAAACATGTGCTTAGATCAGAATGTCTGATCCCTGTCTGAAAGACATTGTGTTGATTGACGATTGATGTTGGAAGATCTTCCACTGAGTTGGCAATGTCTCTAAGCAAGTGGGCCTGGGCTAAGTGTGCTAGCTGAGCGCAAGACAGTGACAAGGCAAAAGAGAAAACTGGGCAACAATGGTTCTGCATGTTTTGCCTTCAGTGATTAACTTGAGTTTCAATCCTAAGATCCCGCAGTCATGCACTCTAACTTAGGGGTAACAACCAAATAAACCTGTTCCTGTCCAGAGTTCCTTTTAGTTAGATAATTTAATCACAGCAACAGAGATGAAAGTAGCAACAAAAATGGTTCCTCAAAATTGATTTTGTTGCTGCAATGCACTTGGAAATATGGACTTTGGAAGAATTTTGAAGATATCAAGGCTTTAGATGACAAAAATCCAAAAGTCAAGGAAAGCTTTACACAGAGCATAACTGACTGTTCTTGGAGGACCTGAAAGCCTGGAATGTTGACAGTACTGGCAGGCAATGGAGGTCAAGGTCATAGGATTTTAGTGGACAAAATGCCCTACAGGGAAACATGGAGTTGATTTGGCCTATCCCTCCTGAGAGATCTGCATCTCAGGGATTTCAGGTTAAGTCAATGGCTACTGGAGCACAGTGTGACTCCCATTTCCTCACAGATTGATGGACTCACTCAGGCAGAGGCATTCTGGCTAATTTGTGTTTCTCTTTATAATCCCTTAGTAGTCAAGGAAGCTTGGAAGCTTTACATGGCAATTGGTCTGAGACAATGAATTTGTATTCCCTGTATAGCTTACGATCTTCATGGCATGCGTGGAACTACAAATGTATTGAGCCCAGCAATTGCCATTAACTTCTGATTCTGATAAATATATCAAAACTCGGATTGCTCTCATTAAGCTTTCAAAGCCTCATCTAGCTCTGGTCCCGCCAGCCCAAGCCTGGCCGCATTCCTTGTGGCATTATTAGGTGACATTGGTCTGGTAAGTAAGTACAGGTGCTTAGAAGACTTTATAAAAAATTTTCCTAGAGATTATTTTTGTGATCCTTTGGCCCCAAATCTTTCTTAATATTTCCATGTGTGAAGAAGGTTGTTAAGGCAGAATTAAAAAGTAATGGACAGATATCTCAGAATAAATATTATTTCTGTTGGATAGTTATTACTCTTATTCCTAAAAATATTGGGGGTTCCTCCCGCCTGGTGGGCTCACAGAGCAGCAGCCAACTCCGTTCCTTCCGGCACAGGGGCAAACGGCTACAGTTTCCCACAAGCGGGAGGGCACACACCGCGAGGCCGCTGGCGGAGGGTAACAGCCACATAAACACGAAAATAGCCATAAGTGTTTATTAAGTAAGAGGGAGAGACAAAAAGGGAGAGAAAGGAAGGGGGGGGAGGCAAAGCCCCGCATGTACAGCGGGAGAGAGAACAGGAAGAGAGACCGATGGTGGGCGGGTCAGAGGTTAAAAAGGAGTGGGCATGGCTAGGGCAGGGACCGAAAGAATAAGAATTACTACTTCCATCCTACCACATGGACACTTGTTCGACTCTGTTCATAATAGCCAGAAACTGCTGTGTCTGTGAGAGCTTGTGTTGATTGATGATTGATGTAGGAAGCCCCTAAGAAGGTGGACCTGTGCTGCCATATGGAGCACTCTGAGCATGAGGTAGAGACTAGGCAAAAGAGAAAGGCTGTAAACAGCCTTAGCAAGTGTGTTTTGCCTTCAATTGTTAGCTTGTAGTTTCTCCTACACTTCCAAAATGATTGAGTGTGATTTGACACAATCAATGAAATAATTCCATTTACTGCGTGAGATGCTTCCAGTTTGAGGATTTAATCACAATAGCATAAAAGCAGGTTAGCACAAACAATTACAACACAAAAGTTGATTTTGGTTGTCAGTTTAAAATAAGAATTATGACTTTTGCCAGAGTGTGGAAGATATCAAGTTTTTTTTCTTTTATATGTTTCCATTCAATTATTTACACCTCCTTCCCTCTTCCTTATCCCCTCCAACTCCCCCCACCCTCTTCTCCCTCTCCCACCCTGCTTGAGAGAGGGCAGGGAACCCTGCACTTTGGGAACTCCAAGACCATCCTCCACTACATCCAGGCCTTGGGACCTGTACAGCCATATAGAGTAGGGTCCCAAAAAGCCAGAACATGTGGTAAAAACAAGTCCCAGTGCCTTTTTCAATGGCTTCTCAGTCAGCCCCCATTGTCAGCCACAATCAAAGAGTCCGGTTTGATAACATGCTCATTCGGACCCCGTCTAGCAAGACTTGCTGTGCTCACATTAGAACAGAAAGTGTAGAATATATATGCATTAGAGTACTACTCAGCATTAAAAAAAAAAAACAAGGACATCTTGAATTTTGCTTGCAAATGGATGGAAATAGAAAACACTATCCTGAGTGAGATAACCCAGACCCAAAAAGAAAAAGATGAATATGGTATGTACTCACTCATTTGTGGACTCTAGCCATAAACCACGGTCATTAAGCCTATAGTTCACAAGCCTAGAGAAGCCAAA
The DNA here is from genome assembly GCA_902806775.1 of Microtus agrestis. NCBI lineage: Eukaryota > Metazoa > Chordata > Mammalia > Rodentia > Cricetidae > Microtus > Microtus agrestis. Next base: position 154,543 of record CADCXT010002464.1, read on the forward strand.
TCACAAGGTGAATCCAAAAAAAAAAAAAATTATGGAACCTAATGGAAATTGGAAGCAAACAAGATTGACGGGCAAAAGTTGTGAGCATGGGGGTGGGGACAGGCATGGGGGTGAGGTTGGGGGAAAGGGGAGAGGGGAAGAGGGAAGGGAGAAGGGAAGGACTGGCAAGAGCTTGGGGGAGGTGGAGGGTTGAGATGTAGGAAGGGCTGATATAGGATCAGGGAAGAAGATAGCTACATTAAGGCATCCATTTTAGGGTTGGCAAGAGACGTGGCTCTAGAGGGGATCCCAGGTGTCCACAGGGATATCCCCAGCTAGGGCCTTGAACAGCAGGGGAGAGTGTGCCTGAACTGTCTTTGCCCCACTATCACGCTGATGATTATCTTGAATATCACTATAGAATCTTGATCCGGCGACAGATGGAGATAGAGACAGAGACCCACATCAGAGGAATTGACTGAGCTCCCAAGGTCCAGTGGAAAGGCAGAAGGAGGGGGAAGACAATGAAAGAATTCAGGAACAAGGGGGGTTGGTCTACCCACTGAGACAGATATCAAGAAATAGAAACTTGAACATAATTAACTGTTCATGTAAGACCAGGAAAATGAAAATGTAATTGCAGAAAATGGGTATTGAGATCATAGGATTTCAGTTGAAAATAAACTTGATAAAAAAAACCCAAGCACGCCGGACAGTGGTGGCACACGCTGTGAGTTAGAGAAGAGCCTGGTCTACAAGAGCTAGTTCTAGGACAGGCTCCAAAGCTACAGAGAAACCCTGTCTCAAAGAACAAAAAAAAAAAAAAAAAAAAAAAAAAACATAGCCTGAGGTTTTTGTCTGATTTTTTTTTTCTTTTTTCATTTTGGTTTTCCTAGACAGGGTTTTCCAGTGTAACAGTCCTGGAACTAACTCTTGTAAACCAGGCTGGCCTCAAACTCAGAGGGATTCACCTGCCTCTGCCTCTCCAGTGCTGGGGTTAAAGTTGTGTGTCACCACCATCCAGACTTTAGTGTATTATTTTATTTTATTTATTTATTTTATTTGGTTTTTCAAGACAGGGATTCTCTGTGGCGTTGGACCCTGTCCTGGAACTAGGTCTGTATACCAGGCTGGTCTCAAACTCACAGAGAACCGCCTGCCTCTGCCTCCCAAGTGCTGGGATTAAAGGCGTGTGCCACCATTGCCCGGCTAGTGTATTATTTTAGCTCCAAAATTTTTCTTATTCTGCCTATGCTGTAGAAATTTAGTAATACCAAACTAAAATGTAATAGACTAATGTCTTTAAAGGAATATTGAAGCTGTTCACTGGTTATTACTGATGACTCATTTATGTGTGCAGTAAAAATACCCAAGTAGGGCAGAAATAAATGAAAATAAATAGGTAGCTTCAAAGGACATTTATGTGTTAATACAGGCAGGAATTTTCAAAGAGTTTATTATCATTACAGAAAAGCCATTGCTGTGCAGTGGAAGCTTATCAAGGTGCCCTAAGGGTAAGACTCCATATACAGAAACCTTCAATTTAGGGATGGTTGAGCAAATTGATTCATAGTCACAGGAAGCTACTTCATTCAAAACCTGCACGTGTGGTACAAACTCGTTAGTGTTGTCTGCATTAAAAAAAAACCCTACTTCTCAGCATCACCAGTAATGTGTTGGTCTGGGGAACATGAAATAATCAAAATTTAAGATCATGGCTTTTTAGCTTATCATTACAGTTAACCATTGTTGCAGGCATCTGTGTTTGGCAGAGTCAGAATCCCATTGAGGAGACAGTGAGAGGTTCATTGCCTGAAGCTGTGCGGATTGAAGCTGGGTGTTGTGTGGTTTCTTTTCCACTCTTATTGCTTTAGGGCCTGCCACCCAGTTGTCAATTAGATTTCACACATGGAGGCTTATTTTTTTATAAATGCTTGACTTTGGCTTGTTTCAAGGCAAGTTGTTTGTAACTTAATTGTTCTCTCTACAATTTCCCCCTGTCCTTTATCTTTATTCTGTGTTCCTCTCTTTATTTCTTACTCCATGGCTTGCTGCATAGCTGGATAGAAGGCACCTGTTGTTTTCTCCTTCTGTTGCCTCTTCTTTCTTTTTTCCTCCCAGATTTTCCCTTCCATTGATTCTCTTTTCCTGACAGCCCAGCCTGTCCTTTCTTGTCATGTCATGTAACAGGTCATTCAAATATGTTTTGTACCAACTAGTTATTTTAGATAGGCAAACTATCACAGCTTCACAGAGCTAAACCAATGCAGCAATTTTCTGCATCATTAAAACAAATGTTCCACAGCATAAATAAATATAACAAATTTAAAAATGTGATTTCACAGCACAGTGGGTTCCATTTTGAACCCAAAGATGTTAAGATACCAAAGTTCCAACACAACTTCCATGGAGACCTAGCTGCTTACAGTGATGGGAAGTTACCAAAGAGAGAAATGCATGAGAAGTTGCAAGGATAAGGCCATTTAAGTCATTTGAAACTGAAGCCCATACATCTGACAAGAGAGCTATAGGATTTGATGATTGTCTTGCTCTGCTTCAGTCTGGCCTTGGTTCAATCTTCCCTTACTGTGTCTTTTTTTTTCTTTTTTGGAATGTTAATGGTATTTTGTGCCACTGATGTTAGAAAGAGGTAACGTGTTTTCAGGTTTTACAAGATGTTGCTGTGAACAGATTATCTTGAGTGCCTGATGGCATTACACATTTGGACAGTGTAGCGACCATTGCAGATGAGAATCATTAAATGTCTATCCTTGAAATGACAAAATGCAATTTTTCCATTGTTGACCATGAACCAATAGTGGCTGGGCTCAGAATGAACTTGATTGAATGAACAACCTCCCAGAAAAGATCACGTATTTGAACAAGTTTCTCTCCTTGGTGGCTTTCTTTCAATTTCCTGTGAATCTTTAGTAGGAGAAGCCTGTCTAGATTAAATTCTCATTGTACATGATGAGTCTCAATATCATGAACTAATTTCCTAACATTTATATCTACTGTTTTGTCCTTGACATTAATCAGCCAACTTCCTACTTATACAGAATTTTTTTGCCATCATTATAGGTTTGATATCTGAATTCTATATCTTGCCTATATTCTATAGGTAAAAATGAGATATAGCAGAAACAGTTGCTATGAAGAAGTTTGGCAACCTGCTATTTTAATTGTTTTGTTTGCTTGTCTAAGTAGCCCTTACTGTGTAACTCCAAATTCCTGAAATTAAAGGAGGGCATCATTTCTGGCTCTATACATTTTTATATTACTGTGTGATAGCAGTGGAATATAGGGTTTTTTATGTCAAGTATATGCTGCTGTGCTGAGCTTCATGCATATCTTGAATTTTAAAATTTGAAAGAGGGTATCACTCTGATTCCCAGGATGCCATGTGTTTATGACATTAATACTGCCTGAGAATTCTAAGCCAGTTAATTGCAAGTGCATGAACTTCTGGCTTGTTATGCTTGATTTGATTTTTTTAAATCAATATGACTATTTTATATGTCTGCTTGGATATTCATTACCTGGGTAACTTGTCATCAAGGTGATCTAAAGATCTCAGAATTCCTGATCATAGAACAATGGAAAGTTGTGGTCCCCATGTAAGTACTGGAAAATGTGCCCAACTCCATTCAAGACCAGCAAGAACTCTGAATTACTCTACCTTCTTTCCACCTCTTTATTGATTATTTATGACCAAAATTTATACTTCTAGTGTTTTCATCTGTGCATTTTAACTGCTTTATACATGAAGTTCCTTTCTACAAAATGTGATTGGACTTACAGTTTAAATTATGGCACTTCAGATATCTTGAAAATGAATACAGAACTGGAGTGAATGCAAAATTATTTATAAGACCTTCAATAAAAGCCTTTCAGTTCTTTCTATCCCATTTGTTTGTTTCACTGATTTTTGCAATGGTGAGAATGTCTTAATGTGTACTTCCACCTCTCCTGGACCTGATTGCATAGACTTGACTGGCATTCAACTCAGAGACAAATGTACCCACCTCTGTTTTCTGAGTGTTGTGTTTAAAGGCACAATACAACAATACACCCAGGGTGTCCATATTACTTTTTTGTGTGGTCTGTAACTCTTCATATAATTTTCTCATGCATACTGTATACTGTTGTTGTCTTTTTTGTTGTCTCTTCCTCTCAATAGACATTTTTTCTTATGAAGTGGTGCAAAGATTACAGAGTTGACTCTGCTTTTCAATTTCCCTCTAAAGTGACTATGTCAGTCTGTCTTACTATGACTATCTATGTCAGAGTAAGGAACACCAGAATAATATGTCTATACTCTGAAAGAAGTATGCATTTCCAACTTTGTTACTGTCATGCTTTCCATTTTACACACGTGTGGTGTATTTTAGATGGCACTGACCTTTGATGATGTGCATATCAACTTCACCCAGGAAGAGTGGGATTTGCTGAATTCATCCCAGAAGAATCTCTATAAAGATGTAATGCTGGAGACCTACAGGAACCTCATTTCTGTAGGTAAAAATGAATTTCCTTCATGCTTCAAATATGGAAACAACTTTTCCTTGGTTAAGGATGTTGTTCTGCACTTTGAATTAGAAAGAAGAAGGTGAATACAGCAGTCATAGTTCTTAGGTGCACTTAAGATAATAAGCTAAATCTTACACATTGTTCAATGATATATTCTGGTCCTGTATTTTAGGATACATTTGGGAACACCACAACACTGAAGAACATTGGGAATGTTCTAGAAGACATGCAAGGTAATATTCATGTGCAAGTTGATAACAATGTGCCTCTGATGAGATTACACTTTCTCCTAGAACTTTTAAATAAAACCAGCAATGCAAATAAGCACAGCTTTAAATGCATAGATGCTTATTAAATTCTCACAAATCCATATACCTCAATTTCATGTATGTGAATTATTCTTCCTTTCCTATGTGTATCATACACTACTCTTGATATAAGCTTATGAGCATAGAGACATGGAAAGATTTAACATACCTCTTCTAAGGAACAAAAAAAAGATAGGCAGTAGTTCCCATTTAGAGTATACTTGTTGAATTTGATTCAAGTATACAATACTGATGGTATTCTACAATCATTATTAATATAAAAACATTACAAAAGTCCCATGAATTCTAAGTCTGTGCAAATACTTCTGAATGTCCTAGTTCACTTAGCAAATATAATATTATTCACAATATAATAAAATTTATGAATGCAGTAAAGTTGTTAAAGCTCTCAGTGTATTCAGTTGTCTTCAAAAATGTGAATAATATCATATAAAATGTTTGTAAATGTGAAAATGTAAACTATGACAAAAGGAATTTATCATCATACTTATTTTCCTAGATGCAAACTGACCCAAATTAAAAAGCAAACATGATATTAAACAGAGTTATGGAACCTTAATAACTAATTCCTTTTTAGAATTGGAACAAGTTATAAAATTAATTCATACTGATATAAGGTTCAACAGTGTATTGAATGTGGTAAAGCTTTTAAATGTGCCAATTATCCTTGCAGGATTGAAAGAAACCAAAATGGTGAGAAGAAACTTTCAGTGTATACTCAATGTGTTAAAACCTTTTATGATGACACCCACTTTCTAAGGAATGAAAAAACACATACTGGAGAAACACGGTCTAAAATTAAGCAGTGTGGGAAAGCCTTTGCTTATCACAGTTATATTCAAGTGCTTAAAAGAAAACACACTGGAAATAAACCCTATGAATATAGTCAAGGTGATAAAGACTTTGTTCTTTATGAAACTCATCAAAGTCATAAAAGAAGACATACTGGAGAGAAAACCTATGAATGTAATCAGTGTGGTAAGGCCTTTGCTGAAAAGAGTACTCTTCAAAAGCATAAAAGAACATGTACTGGAGAGAAACCCTATGAATGTAATCAGTGTGGTAAGACCTTTGCATGTCACAGCAATCTTCAAAGGCATAAAAGAACACATACTGGAGAGAAACCCTATAAATGTAATCAATGTGCTAAGGCCTTTGCATGTCACAGTGATCTTCAAAGGCATAAAAGAGCACATACTGGAGAGAAACCCTATGAATGTAATCAGTGTGGTAAGGCCTTCACTCAACACAGTGATCTTCAAAAGCATAAAAGAACACATACTGGAGAAAAACCCTATGAATGTAATCTGTGTGGTAAGGCCTTTGCAGTTCAGAGTAGGCTTCAAGTGCATAAAAGAACACATACTGGAGAGAAACCCTATGGATGTAATTAGTGTGGTAAGGCCTTTGCTGAAAAGAGTGCTCTTCAAAATCATAAAAGAACACATACTGGAGAAAAACCTTATGAATGTAATCAATGTGATAGGGCCTGTGCCCAGCACAGTCATCTTCGTGTGCATAAAAGAACACATACTGGAGAGAAACCCTATAAATGTAATCAGTGTGGTAAGGCATTTGCACATCACAGTACTCTTCAAAAGCATAAAAGAACACATACTGGAGAGAATCCCTATAAATGTAATCACTGTGGTAAGGCCTTTGCATGACTCAGTCATCTTCAATTGCATAAGAAATAACATACTGTAGTGAACCCCTATGAATGTAGTCAGTGTTGTTAGGTCTTTGGTGACTCCTGTACTCTTCAAGGTAATAAGAGAACACACAGTTTAGGGAAACTTTGTGAATGTATATCAGTATAAGAAAGACTTTTCATGTCTTATTCATCATCAAATGCATAAAAGAACACAGACTGAAAAGATAACTCTCAATGGAATCTGTGGTAAATCCTTTGTCACAATCATCTGAAAATACATAAAATAAACCATCCTGCAGAAAAATTCTGTGAATTTAATGTATGTATTCTTCAAAACCATGAGAAAAACATACTATAGTGAAACTCTATTAGGGAATTTAGTGTTTTAATGTTTTGTACTTCATACAATAATAAGACTTTTGTGTGTAATCAATCTGATAAAGCTTATGCATAATCATTTGTACCTGTGCAAGAAACTGAGGGCTTATTATAACTTATTTTTTAAAGATCTTAAGCCAACCGACACACAATCAGTTAACCAACTTCAGTTATTGTGTAAAAAATAATGGATAGTATAAAAATCTGATGAAGCACTATGATATCTCTTTATTTTATTTGAACCAGAAACTAATGGGCAAAAACTTTTCTGGAGCCATAGGAGTAAGAGCTAGACAAAGAAATACACCTTGGATGTGAAAGCAGAGCCCAAAAGGAAAACACTATTTCTCTGAATCTAGAACTAGTTAAAGAAACATCGCCCTGAAAACAGCCTGAGTATTAAAAAGTGCCAGTGAAAAAAACACATTCTCAAAACACAACTAAGTAATAAAGCCCCACACTCTACCCTTCTCCAAGGGAGAACAAAAGTAACCAATCATTCAGTATGAAATCCAGCCCATCTCTGATCTTGCTCAGGATCGAGGATTAAAATCTAACAAATTCCCTCATTCAAAATCTCCTTTGATGCCCCCTGGTTTTCAGGATCCCTATATGAGCCATATGCCAATTCAGTATGCACCTGCGCCATTCCACACTGGCAGGGGTATTTATACTTCTGGTTTCTTCCCTCTCAAATAAAGAAGGCAGCTGTGCATGCACATGCCCATTTGGGCATTTGTGTGAGGACATTCTTTCACTAGAATGCTTCAGAAACTCCTTGAGTTGTGCCAACATACAATTGTTACATCTGTTTGGAAACCCTTATGAGAACTGAGCTCATCCCAGATGTGATGAATCACTTTTAACTTCTCTGGACACAATCAAAGATTTTTTGTTTCACATCCCTGCAGCTCTTTAACTGCAAGCAGACAATTCTTTACTGCTGCCCCATTTGCATGAGCATGTCTCTCTGTAGGATCTCTGCCCACGTAAGCATGCACCCCTGCCCTCTGTAGGAGCTGCTGCCAGGCTCTGGGCTAGAGAACAACAAAGGAATGTGATCAGTGTCCTGCCTCTCCTTAGAGAAGCTTTTCTTTTGGGACCCTAACTTCTGGAACTGATCCAATAAATCTTCACCAGAGGCTAAAGGCAAAGGTTACCTGTCTCATCTCTTTCAGGACAAAAAAGGTGAATAGACAAAAATGTACAGTTATGACATACAAGCAGGTCCTGGTACCACTTAATATTTCTAGAAAGATAATCAAAAAACAGCAATGTAGTAACAGTCAAAGCACAGACCTAGAAAACATGCACTCATTCATTCACACACACCTTTGTAAAGCTCTAGATTTATACTTCATTCTGTAGGAAACCAGGAGCACACATCTTTTACACATTTCAAAACTGAAGCAATTGTTGTTGTCCTTCCTTAGTACCCCTGACCTATAAAAATATCTATAAGTAATGTACAAATACCTGTTTGCTATTGTCCTGGCCTATAATAGCTTTATGAAAATTAGATACAAGTTACTTCTTATTTTACTATTACTAATATTACAAATATACTCGAGTTACTTCTTACTTGTTTTTCATGCTATGCTGCTAACCTCTTTTTTATATTTACCCTGTGCAACTGCTAATATCCCAGGATATCCTTATTGCACCTCAAGCACCCTTGGAATTTGCTGTGTCCCTATGAAGATGCCTTCTTCAGAAAGCTGCACAACTGGATGTCACCTGTAGGAGCTGCTCCTACAAGGTCAGCTAGGCTTCCTATAGATGGGATCCTCAAGGCCAAAGAAAAGTCAGAAGAAACAGAACACAAGACAGAATCAGGAGGTGTGTCCCTTTGAAGTAGTTAAACAGACCAGGGTTTATTTCAGAACTTCCTTAAATACAAAAGAAGAACAAAGCACAGCACAGATGGTCAGTCAGTATCTGACCACAAGGTCATTCCTCTCCTTGAGTTAGCAGCCTTCTTTCCACATTTATCTGAACCCAATCCCAATTTTCCATATGCATTAAATTATCATCTGAGGTAAACCAAGGTATTCTTTGATAGTTTCAAGACACATCTCTAAGTCTGATATAGATACATACGTACCATGAGTTTCCAGCAAATGCTTAGTCACAGACACAAGCAGATAAAAGTTACTTGTCCCATTACCCAGTAATTACTTTTCTTATTATCCATCACTCCTGAAATTCTTTCAGGGTCCCTGTTTCAGGCACCAGTTGTTGGGGTCCCTTTCCCAAATACCTCAGTTATGGATGACCCTGGGTAGTACCACAGAAATCAGAACACAAGGGATGCAGGGTAGAAGATACAACTGCATACTTTATTTCAAAGAGAGTGCTCTTTAATAATACTCAAATCACAATCCAAGCTAGGTTCTCATAATACTTGAAATAGTTATAGAAACTACCTACTTCGTTACAATGTATTTCAAGAGTTTTGTGCCCTAGTTAATCTAAACAAGAAGCCTGTTGTTATGGAAATATCTTTAGCTGAATATAATATATAAAAACACTTCATCAGGAGACAAACCACAACCTAATCATAGCGTGTGAACTACAGTGCATTTGTGTGTACTCAATGACTGGCTATTGTCAGGGCATTCTACTGATCAAGGAGTTATGCTTCCTCCTTACTTGCCCTGCCAAGCATGTCAGCAAGAGTGCCACCTCAACTCACCCCTGCACAGAGTTTCTATGAAGTTCAAAATAGCCCTCCACAGTGGAGTTGTGTTTCTGCATTAGCATAATCTTTGTCTGGACCCACTGAACCTCTGATTTCTTTCTGTCCTTGAGTTGTTCTCATGGGTATCTTTGTCATAGTGACTGGAATTTAACCACTACAGCTATTTATTGTAGATTTATCTCGTTACTTTTCTGTATTTGAAAATTTTTCATACCTACACACCAAAAGAAGAAATGAAAGAGAGGAATTAAAAAAGAAAGAAAGAGAGAGTCAGCAGAACTGTTCTTGTTGCATCAGGGAAATGAAAATGTAATGGAAGAAAGTGGGAACTGAGATCATAGGATTTTAAAATAAACTCAATAAAAAAGTTAAGCCTGAATTCTTTTGTCCGATTTGTTTGTTGTTTTTGTTTTTCCAAGACACAGATTCCCTGTTTAACAGTCCTACCTCTCCTGGAACGAGCCCTTGTAGACCAGGCAGTCCTCAAACTCTGCCTCTGCCTCTGAGTGCTGGAATTAAAGGTGTATTTCCCCACTGCCCAGCTCTTTGTGATATTTTAGCTCTAATTTTTTTTTCTTATTCTGCCTATGCCTTGGAAATGTAGCAATGCCAAATTAAAAGGTAATGGGCTAATGTCTTATGGAATATTGAAGCTGTTCAGTGGTTATCACTGATGACTCATTTAGGTGCACAGTGGAAAAAAACTAGTACGACAGAAATAAATGAATATAAAAAAGGTAGTTTCAAAGGGTATTTATGTGTTAATACAGACAGGAATTTTCAAAGAGTTTATCGTAATTACAGAAAAGCCATTGCTCCGGAGTGGATGCTTATCAAGGTGTTCTAAGGGTAAGACTCTATCCACATAAACCTTCAATTTAGGGAAGGCATGAGCCAAGTAATTCATAGTCTTTGGAAACCACTTCATTCAAAACTTTCGGCACCTGTGGTCCAAGCATGTTAGTGTCCTTTGCATTTATAAAAACCAACTTCTCAGCATTACCAATAATGTGTTGGTCTTGGAAACAAGAAAGAATCAAAATTTAAGATCATGGATTTTTAGTTTATAGTTACAGTTTATCATTGTTGTAGGCATTTGTGTTTGGCAGAGTCAGAAGCCCAGGGAGGACAGACTGGGACTTTATTGAATGAAGCTGTGAGGATTGAAGCCTGGTGTTGTTAGTTGTTTCTTTTATTCTTGTGTTCTTTTAGACACTGCCACCCAGTTGTCAATTAAATTTCACACATGGAGGCTTAATTTTTTCTTATAAATGCCTGACCTTAGCTTGCTTTGACTTGTTTCACGGCAGGTTGTATTTCAATTATTCTTTCTACCTTTTTCTTCTGGCTTTATCTTTATTCTGTATTCCTCTCTTTTTTTTTTTTTTTTTTTTTTGGTTTTTCAAGACAGTGTTTCTCTGTGGCTTTGGAGCCTGTCCTGGAACTTGCTCTTGTAGACCAGGCTGGTCTCTAACTCACAGAGATCTGCTTGACTCTGCCTCCCAAGTGCTGGGATTAAAGATGTGCAGCACCACCGCCCGGCTCCTCTCTTTATTTCTTATTCCATGGCTTGCTGTGTAACTAGATTAATGGCTCCTGTTGTTCTTTCCTTTTGTTGATTCTTCTTTTTATCCTCCAAGATTTTCCCTCCCATTTATTCTCTTTGCCTACTAGCTCTTCCCATCCTTTCTTGTCATGCAATTGGTCACTGAATTCTTTTTTAGACCAACCAGGTATTTTAGTTAGGCAAAGTGTCACAACTTCACAGAGCTAAACCAATGCAGCATAAGAATAGTGCAGCACTTCTTTGCATCATTAAAGCAAATGTTCCACAGTATAAACAAAATAACACATTTTAAAATATCATTCCACAACAGCCTGGGCTGCATTTTGAGCCCAAAGATGTTAAGATAACAAAGTTATGACACTACTTCCATTGAGATATAGCTGCATATAGTGAGTGGAAGTTACCAAAGAGAAAAATGTATGAGAAGTTGCAAGAACAGGTCCATTTAAACCTTTAGAAACTGAAGCCCATACATCTGAGAAGAGAGCTGCAGGATTTGATGCTTGTCCTGCTCTGCTTCCATCTTGCATTAGTCAAATTGTCCCTCACAGTGTTTACATTTTGCCCTTTTGGAATAGTAATGGTATTTTGTGCCCTTGTATGTTTTCAGGATTTACAAGATGTTGCTGTCAACAGATTGTCTTGAGTGCCAGAGGAGACATTAGACATTTGGACAGTGTAGGGTCCATTGCAGATGAGAATCATTAAATGTCTACCCTTGAAACGATGAAATGCAAAATTTCTATTGTTGACCATGAGCCAATAGTGATAGAATCTACTTGATTGAATGAACAACCTCCCAGAAAAGATAATGCATTTGTTCAAGTTTCTTTCCATGGTGGCTTTCTTTCAATTTCCTGTGAATCTTTAGTAGAAGAAGCCTGTCTAAATGAAATTCCTCATTCTATGTGATGAGTCTCAATATCCTCAACTAATTTCCTGACATTTATATCTACTGTTTTGTGCTTGACATTAATCAGCCAACATCCTACATATACTGAAATGCTTTGCCATCATTATTGGCTTGATCTCTAAATCACATAAGATATAGAAGAAACAGTTGCTATTAAGTGTTAAGGAGTTTGGCAACCTGCTATTTTAATTTTTTGTTTGCTTGTCTGAGTAAACCTTGCTGTGTGGCTCCAAATTCCTTAAAGTAGAGGGAGGGAGTCTTCATTCATGACTTTGTTTTTATATTGTTGGATGATGACCCTGGAATGTAGGCTTCTTACACACGAAGCACATGCTGGTGTGCTCAGCTTCCCACATATCTTGAATTTTAAAATTCACGGGGGGCTGGAGAGATGGCTCAGCGGTTAAGAGCATTGCCTGCTCTTCCAAAGGTCCTGAGTTCAATGCCCAGCAACCACATGGTGGCTCACATCCATCTTCTGTAGTGAGGTCTGGTGCACTCTTCTGGCCTGCAAACATACACACAGACAGAATATTGTATACATAATAAATAAATATTAAAAGAAATCCACAGAGGGTATCACGCGGATTCCCAGCATGCTATGTAGTCATGACATTAATACTGCCTGAACATTCTGAGTCATTGAATTGCAGGTACATGAACTTCTTTCATCTTGTAATACTTGATTTGACTTTTTAAAAATCAATATGACTATTATATATGTCTGTATGGATATTCCCCACATGGGTACCTGGTTATCAAAGTGATCAAATGATCTCAGAACTCCTGATCATGGAACAATGGAAAGTTGTGATCCCCATGTAAGTACTGGAAAATATGCCCACCTCCTTTTAAAACCAGCAAAACCTCTGAACTACTCTGCCCTCTCTGCAGCTCTGTCTTCATTATTTCTTTGCTTTATATTTAAAAAAACACTTATGAGTGATTATATGTGATAATTGTCTTTCTGTTTCTCAGTTATCTCACTCAAAATGAGTGTGTCATTTTTTCCTGCTGTGTGGTACTCCATTCTATAAATAAGCCATATTTTCCTTATCCATTCTTCAGTCAAGGGGAATTTAGGTTGTTTCCAGGTTCTGGCTATTAAAAACAATGAAGCTATGAACATAGTTGAGCACATGTCCTTGTGGCACAATTGAGCATCGTTTGGATGGATATATATATATATATATATATATATATATATATATATATATATATATATATATATATGCCAATGTGGTATTACTGGGTCTTGAAGAAGGTTGTTTCCTAATTTTCTGAGAAATTGCCACACTGACATCCAAAGGGGCTATACAAGTTTGCATTCTCATCAGCAATGCAGGAGGGTTTCCTTTACCCCACACTTCTCCAGCATAAATTGTCATCAGTGTTTTTGATCTTGGCCATTCTTATTGGTGTAAGATGGAATCTCAGAGTTGTTTGATTTGCATTTCTCTGATGACTAAGGATTTTGATCACAATCCCTAACTTCAAACTTTACTGCAGAGCTACAGTACTGAATATAGCCTGGTATTGGCATAAGAACAGACAGGAGGACCAATGGAACTGAATAGAAAACCTGGATATTAAGCAACACATCTATGAACTCCTGATTTTTGACAAAAAAGGAGAAAATCAAATGGAAAAAAAAGCATTATTTATAAATGATGCTGGTATAAATGAATATCAACATGTAGAAAGAAGAATGAAAATTGATCCGTTTCTATCACCATGCACAAAACTCAAGTACAAATAGATCAAAACCATCAACATAAAGTTATAACAATTCTCTCACAGAGGGAATGGCATTAATAATATATTACTTCACCCTGTGCTTATGTGTAATATTAGCTGCTGAGACCTGTCAGCTGATACATGCAGTTACAGCTAATGGATGCAACAATGACAGCAAGATTGAACATATCTGTACATGAGAGCACCTTTTTAGAAATTCCATATTAAATGGTTCAGTTAAGCTGCCCACATTGTATACAGAAATCTGGTCTGACTTTATTTACATGACAAGGATCAATACATGTTGGAAAAAATAAAATCACATATCCATCTACAATTATATCTTATTTCTTTTTTTAAAGATTTATTTATTCATTAGATATACATTGTTCTTCAGGCCAGAAGGGGGCACCAGATCTTACTACAGATGGTTGTGAGCCACCATGTGGTTACTAGGAATTGAACTCAGGACCTTTGGAACAGCAGGCAGCACTCTTAACCACTGAGCTATCTCTCCAGACCTACAATCATATCTTATTTCATAATGGTGACTCGACAACTGTTTACCTTCACTGTTTCCCTTATAGTGTACACAGTAAACTATTCCACCTATTATGGTCTAAAGGCAAAAACCATGCTCCACACACAAATCCTTTTTCTATTACTGAAAAGGAAAGTAGACTACATGACTCAAATTTGTAATTTTATGAATGAGTGGTTAATGAGTTGTTTAATCTAAAAATTTAGTTGGTTTAATCATGTAAACAAGATCATCTCCCTGGGGAACAATGGAGTGGGATCAAGGGAACTTGATCCAAAATAAGAACTTTTGATTCAGAAACATTATTCTACAAACTGGATACTGATGTTCTAGAATCAATATACCTTCCTCTGGATAGATTCCACAAACTTAAAAGTTTAAGAAACAAAATCTCTGTAAAAACTGCATGCATCTGGGGTGGTTAATTTGAAAAAGAGGAGCCAGCCTGGAAAAAAATTTGCATGCCCCATAAAATGGCATTTTTAAGTGACTTTTGGGTTCAGGCCAAGGTTATACTGTGAACAATTTAAAAAGGAACAGGAGAACCTAGGCAGTGGTTGCACACGTCTTTAATCCCAGCACTCAGGAAGCAGAGGCAGGTGGATCTCTGTGACTTTGAGGCCAGCCTGGTCTACAAGAGCTAGTTTCAGGACAGCATTTAGAGCTACAGAGAAATCCTGCCTTAAAAAACTAACAACAGCAAAAGATAGAAGGCACATCTGAACACTTGGGCAGATGGAGATTTACAGAGCAAAACTATCTTTTTTTCATCATGTATAATAATCAGAAATTCTAAAAGAACAAAGTCTAAGTTAGATTCTGGTGCTGTCAATCTTTAGTTCTTCTGGGTCATGAAGGCTGAGGAAAAGATAAACTTATTATATCAGCCTTTTCCATCTCGCTATTATTAATGACATCCTCATGAGGCTGAAGACTCAGCACTTAGAACACAGGATACTCATCCACAGGGCCTAACATTGATACTATGTACCCACAGCAGTTTGTACCTCCAGACAAAGAGGATTAGACACCATCTTTTGATCACCACTGCTCCCTGGGATCTGGGGCTATAAACCAATCTTGGGCACTCAAGAGGTGCAGTACTTTGAGACAACTCTCCAGTTACCACGTATGTCATTATAATGTGTAAGGTAAAGGTGTCCCACTGTTCCTTCTGTTTCTTAGCACTTAAAGGACATAAATGTCCTCTAGATGGTTGTCAAAAGATTCAATGGATTGAATGTGAATGGAATATCTATAATGCTTATGTTATTGTTATCACAGCTTTTTATGTGAACAAAGATACTAAAAAGTTGGTTGAAATCAATCTGAGTCCAGCCAGATTTTATTAGCAAAAGTTATATTATTGAGATAGTCTTTTCTTTTAGAATTTTTGAGACAAGATACTTCCTCATTACCATGGATGCCATGAATTTATTATGGGGAAGAAGCTGGCCTCACAAGATCAGGACCACTCACACTCCAGTGTGCTGTAATTATAGTGACACACCTGTAAGTCCAGTTGAAATATGTGTTTCTAAAGAGAAAAAAAGTAATAAAATAAGATTAAAATGGAGCATCATTGTTTTGACAGAATAGAGATTAACAAAAGTCATAGAAGTAATATAAGGTCTACAAAATAAACTTCACTAAATGGATTTGCCACGCATACAGCACACTTTAGTGACTCCCCCAAATATTTTATAATAGAAACCACAATACAGTGATCTCCTCCATCAGTCTTGACTGAACATGGTATGTAATTTACTTCCTTCAATGCTATGATGAAAAATAATTTTTCTTGAAGCTAAAGAAATCTGTGATGTTTAACGTCATTAACAAAATTTTTCATGAATAGGAATTTATTCTTTAGAAGTTTGTTCCTATTGTAGATTTAAAAGTGTTCTAAATAGAAGTTAAAACATTTATAGCACTAGAGTCATGGTGAGGTGACTAAGAAATGTTCATTCCCCAGACTAAGGTCAGATTTTTAACAGCTTGTTGTAATTCCTCATAGAAGAAGATCCAAAGTCTTAATTTTCTATGGATTCAGAATATCAATCCAAATATTCACACACACACACACACACACACACACCACAAAAAAACCTTTAATCAAACAATTTTCACTCATGAACATTTTTCTCTTGAAAGCATTCATTATTGTAAAATAGGAGTCAAGGCATCAGACAGCTCACTTACAGAGTTTTTCTTCATAAATTGGTTCATGAAAGAGAAAGCAAATTTAAGCTTGAAGTAAGAGAAATTCGTCCTTCTAAGTTGGTGGTATCATTTAGGAAAATTTAGGGCATGCTGTCCTGCAGAAAGGAATATGTCACTGAGAGTAGGCTATGAGAATTTACATCCATACACCAGTTCCAGTGCCCACTCTCTGCTTCATTCAGGAGATTAAGGATGTGAGCTCTTAAGCTCCTACTTCAGGTGCCATGTCTGACAATTTTTGTCACAGAACTTTTATGGTGATCCTTTTATCTTCTAGAACCAAGGGCCAAATTAAATGCATTTATAATTTGAAAGAGATGATATCACAACAAAAAGGAGTTTGTACACATTGTTAAATATTTATACCTGGGTTATTTATGCCTTGCAATTGAAGAGAAGTATAAAATCTAACAGGGTTTCATTATCATTCAAATTCATAGCCCAAGAGTTATAGTTCTGAAGGGAAAGGTACCCTTACTGCCTGAAATCAGGAAAACCTACAGTTGTGAAGAGAACGGCACCACACTAGATGAGGCAATGATGCTCCTCTCTGAGAGAGAGCCATCACAGCTGGGATCCACTCCATTCTTCTAAGAGAGTTTCCCAGCAGAAATGCCTGTTACTTATCTGTTCCACTCTCCTAACGTAGTGCCTCAAAAGAGGTGTCCATTGTTGCTGTGCTCCTCTGAATTAAATGACTTTCCAAGTAGAAGTATCAATTATATATCGATTCAATTCCACTAGGGAGTTTCTGATCCATTCCAGTGAAAGAAGGTCTTCACAGAAATCTCAATCAAGAGATTTATTTGGGAGTGAAGAGAGTGACTGCCTCTGCCAGGGTGGAAAAGGACATCTGCCAACTGAATGAGCATATGGCACATATAGGGCTTCTTAAAACCAGATCTCTTCCAAGGAGATTTTGAAAATGGGAATTGGTCAGATTTCAATTCCTGAGTTGAACAAGCTGAGACATGGGCAGGATTTTGTGCTCAGATACTGGTTGGTTTTGAGCTCAGTTGGACAATGGTAGAGGTTTTTTTTTTTTTTTTTTTTTTTTTGGCTCTGGTTTGAGAGCCAAAGTGTGTTTCCCTCACTGGCTCTTTTTAACCTTTTGACTGTTTTCAGGGTGATGTTGTCTCTATAACTAGCTCTAGATTAAGGGACAAAGTGTTTCCTTTGGATCTCACTTCAGTAAAATGGTGTGATTCTTTGACTGTCACTTTCTCCTGCCCATAGGACTTCATAAATTCTAGTATCATGTTTTGTCTATTTTTTTTTTGCTGGTGCAAAGAAAAATGGTATCATGTGGAAGAGATTATTGGCAGTATCAATTTTTTTCTACAAAATGAATGTTGTTAGTTATCAGACTGAAAATGTATTTGCTTATGATTTTGAAAAATAATATAGAATATGCCCTCAGGTTCTTCTTCAGGTAGCCAAAGGCTTTATCAGATTGATTACACACAAAAAGTTTTATTCCTATATAAAGTACAAAACATTACCAAGCTGCATTTATTCATAGAATTTCACTGCAATATGATATTTTTATGTATTTGAAGCCTATATTCATTAAATTCATACTTTCTCTCCTGGATGGTTTATTTAATGTATTTGGATATTATTGTGACATAGATTCCAATCATGTTTTTTCTCCTGTATGTGTATTTTTATGCATTTGAAGATGAATAAGACACAAAAAGGCTTTATCACACTGATTTCATTCATACTGATTCTTATTATTTGAAGCTTTTGAAGATTACTAGCAAAACACTGTATACATCCATGGGGTTTCTCTCTCTTTTGTGTTCCTTTATGCCTTTGAAGATCACTCTGCTATACAAAGCCCCTACCACACTGATTATATTCAAAGAGTTTCTATCTATGGTGGGATCTTCTTTGTCTTTTAAGATTACTGTGAGTTGCAAATGTCTTACCACACTGATTATATCCATAGGGTTTCTCTTCAATATGTGTACTTTTATGAGTTTGAAGTTGATTTTGTGCTACAAAGGCCTTCCCACACTGAATAAATTCAGAGTTTCTATTTAGGGTGAGATTTTGTATGCCTTTTAAGATTACAGTAAGCTGCAAAGACCTAACCACACTGATTAAATTCATATGGTTTTTCTCCAGTATGTGTTCTTCCATGGTATTAAAGACCACTGGACTGTGAAAAGGCCTTACCACACTGATTATATTCATAGGGTTTCTCACCAGTATGTGTCCTTTTATGCATTTGAAGATGACTGTGCTGGGCAACGGCCTTACCACACTGATTACATTCATAGGGTTTCTCTCCAGTATGTGTTCTTTTATGCATTTGAAGATGACCATGATGTGCAAAGGCATTATCACACTGATTACATTCATAGGGTTTCTCACCAGTATGTGTCCTTTTATGCCTTTGAAGATTACTGTGATCTACAAATGTCTTACCACACTGATTATATTCATAGGGTTTCTCACCAGTATGTGCTCTTTTATGTGTTTGAAGATTACCGTGTTGAGCAAAGGCCTTACCACACTGATTACATTTAAAGGGTTTCTTTTCAGTATTTGTTATTCCACGGTTTTGAAGAGCAGTGTACCATGCAAATGCCTTACCACACTGATTATATTCATAGGGTTTTTCTCCAGTCTGTGTTCTTTTATGGATTTGAAGAAAACTCTAAGCTGCAAAGGCCTTCCCACACTGAATACATTCATAGGATTTCTCTCCTGTATGTGTTCTTTCATCCCATTTAAGGTGACTGGCATGTGTGAAGGCTTCACAACATTGAATATATACTGAAAGTTTTTCTCCAGCTTGAATTCTTTCAATTCTGCAAGGATAATTTGCACATATAAAAGCTTTACCACATTCAATACACTGTTGTGCCTATACATTTGTATGAATTAATTTTATAATATGTTCCAATTATAAAGAGGAATCTGATACTAAGTTTTTACAACTGTGTCTAAACTCATGTTTTGCTCTTTAATTAGGCACTGTTTTGCAACTTAGAAGACATGTCCAATGCAAATTCCTTTCTTTTATGGCTTACCTTTTTACCTTCAGAGAATATTTTTTCTATATGATATTTTATACATATGTGAAGAGAACTGGATAAACTCAGAGCTTTAACATACATGAATTCTCCTATACTGTGAATCATATTGCATGTGCTATGTGAACTAGGACACCCAGAAATATTTTCAAAGTTCTAGAACTCATAGAGCTTTTTTGTAGTGTGAGTTTGTTCATGTATTAACAATGATTGTGGAAAACCAATTACTGGTATACTTGAATCAAATTTAACAAGTATACTCAACATGGGGACTACTGGTTATCTAATTGTTGTTAGAGAGTGGTATACTACATCTCTCTATATCCCTATGCTCATATACTAGTATCAAGAATAATGTATGGTATACATAGTAAAGAAGAATAACAAAAGATTTCCACATTGAATTCTCAGGGTTTGACTTGCTGTTTCTCACAGACTTGTGGTACAGATATCAAGGTTTCTGCAGAACAACTGCCACTTGACTCAACTCTAACTGTTTCTCTCACTAAACTTAGCATAGTCACAAGAAGTGTATGAGGAATACAAGATTTACTGTGGGCTATTGGCTTAGTACAAAGTTTTGGAGATATACTTATCATCTCTTCAATGGGCATAACTTTTGGATTATGAGTAGCAAGAAAGAAATTTATTTGCAGATCTACAACAAAGCTCTCATGGTGCTATGCCTCAAAAGGTGATACCTTTCTAGCCATTGCTTTCTTTCTTTTTTTTCCCCCTTTGGTTTTTCGAGACAGGGTTTCTCTGTGGTTTTTTGGAGCCTGTCCTGGAACTAGCTCTTGTAGACCAGGCTGGTCTTGAACTCACAGAGATCCGCCTGCCTCTGCCTCCTGAGTGCTGGGATTAAAGGCGTGCGCCACCACCGCCTAGTTAGCCAATGCTTTCTTGACTTCTTTCCTAAAAGAATGTTATTCAAATGCAATTCACATATATGACATATGGATTTGTGAGAATTTGATAACCATCAGTGCATAGAAAACTGTGCTTATTTACAGTGTTGCTTTAGACTAAAACTTTCAGGACACAGAAAAATTTCATGGGAGGCACATTGTTATAAGCTTGCACATGAAAATTACCTTTCATGTCTTCTAGAACATGGAAAATGCTCTTCAGTATTATGGTCTTCCCACATGCATCCTAAAATATAATACCAGGAAATGTATGTTATATTAGTAAAAATTGTGCAACGTTTAAGCTGTTATCTTAAGGGACACTTAGAACTATAACTACTTTATTCAACTCATTCTTATTATTTTTAAATCAAATTACAAAAGAACATCATTAACCAAGAAAAGTTGTCCCCTTATTTGAAACATGAAGGAAATTTACTTTTACCTATGGTAGTGAGGTTCCTGTAGTTCTCCAGCATCACATTTTTGTAGAGATTCTTCTGAAAAGGATTCAGCAAATCCCACTCTTCCTGAGTGAAGCTGATATGCACATCACCGTAGGTCACTGCTCTCTAAAACATTTCATTCATGTGTATAATAGAAAGCATGATGTTGACAACATTGTAAATGAATACATCTTTGACAGTATAGTCATAAAATTCTGGTGTTCCCCACTATTATTCCATGATGCAGACAGTCACTTTAGAAGGAAATTGATTAGGAGTCACCTCTGTCATTTCTTTACTCTTTAAATAGGATATCACCTTACAAAAGAACTTTCTATTAATAGAGAGAGCCAAGGTAACAGATCAACAGCACATAGTACACTCAGAAAATTGTATGAAGAAATTCTAATTACAAAAATTACAGTGGAAAAAGTGGATGTATTGACTCATGCCTTTAAGCAGAGCACTCAGAAAGCACAGGTGTGTATATTTGTCTCTGAGATGAATGCCAGCCAGGACTATGAAGAGTCATGTACAGGTCACATGAAAATACACATTAAGACCCTAACTGCATTGTAAAAATCAGTTTAACAAACAAATCAGATTGAAAAATTCAGAGATATTTACTGAAGTTCCTACAAAGAATTATGCATTCACTCCAGTTGTGTATTCATATTCCAGACAGCTGAAGTGTCCTATTTCCAACTGCAATACCAAAAACATTTTATGAACAAGTACTTCATGTTTAAAATAATTACAAATGGACAGATGAAAACATCAGCAATATAAATGTTGGGTGTAACACAGGTCTGGAAATATGGCTGAATACTGCTGAGATCTTCCTGGTCTTGAAAAGAGGTGGGCACCATTGCCAGTATCTACATGGAGATCACAACTATTTATTATTCCAAGTTCAGGATTTCTGAGAAGCCATGATCCCCCTGATGACCAAGTGCCCATATGGTGCATATCCATGCAGACACATAAAATAGTCAAATGGAGTAAAGACTTAAAAGCAAGGAAAACAAGCAGAAAGGAGTTTATGCACCTGCAATTCAATGACTCAGAATGCTCAGGTAGTATTAATGTCATGAATATATTGTTGAAGGGGCTGTGGGGTGTGTTCCTGCCACCCAGCTCCTGGCTGCCTGGCTAGCTTATGCCCTAAAATAACAACACACAAATTGTATTCTTTTAAGCACTGCTTGGCCCATTTCTATTAATGTGTGTAGCGCCATGAGGCAGTAGCTTACCGAGAAGAATTCTAGCCTACGTCCATCTTGGGCCTGAGCTTCATTGCATCTGCCCTAGAGAAGAGTGGAATGGTGTCTGAGCTCACTTCCCTTCTTCTTCCCAGCATTCTGTTCTGTTTACTCTACCCACCTATGTTCTAACCTATCAGGCCAAGCAGTTTCTTTATTACTTAACAAATGAAATCAACAGATTGATATATGACACTCCCACATCAATACATGGAATCCTGGGAATCAGAATAAAACCATCTGTCAAATTTAAAATTCAAAATATGTATGAAGCTGAGCACAGCAGCATGTGCTTGACATGTAAAAAGCCTACATTACAGGGTCATCACCCAATGACATAAAAACAAGTAAAGCCATGAACGAAGTCTCCCTCCCTTTGCTTTCAGGAATTTGGAGCCATGCAGTAAAGGTTACTGAGACAAGCAAACAAAACAGTTAGAACTGTAGGCTACCAAACTCATTAGCCCTGAACATCAACTGTTTCTTCTATAGTTTACATGATTTACTGATCAAGCCTACAATGATGGTAAAAGCATTTAAGTATGAGTGGAAATTTGACTGATTAACTCCAACAACAACAACACAGTAAAAATAAAAATCAGAAAATTAGTTAAGGATATTGAGACTCATCACATACAATGAGGAAATTCATCTCTAAAGGCCTTTCCTACTAAAGGTTCATAGAAAATTGAAAGGCCACCAAGGAAAGAAACTTGTTCAACTACATGATCTTTTCTGGGAGGTTGTTCATTCAATGAAATACACAGACTGGTCAAAGAGAGTGACTGAAGAGAGCAGATTAAAAGAGCAGGTCAAGACAGAAGGC
Source organism: Microtus agrestis (assembly GCA_902806775.1). Classification (NCBI taxonomy): domain Eukaryota; kingdom Metazoa; phylum Chordata; class Mammalia; order Rodentia; family Cricetidae; genus Microtus; species Microtus agrestis. Next base: position 177,584 of record CADCXT010002464.1, read on the forward strand.
AAAGAAAGATCTCAGTGGTGTTGCTCTCTGAAACACAGAGTAGGTCAAGAATAGGTCTCAAGCCGGTCGGTGGTGCCGCACGCCTTTAATCCCAGCACTCGCGAGGCAGAGGCAGACAGATCTCTGTGAGTTCGAGGCCAGCATGGTCTACAAGAGCTAGTTCCAGGACAGGCACTAAAGCTACAGAGAAACCCTGTCTTGAAAAACCAAAAAAAAAAAAGAATAGGTCTCAAAAACAAAAACAGCTACTTTAAGGATTGGGCCAAGAGCTGAAGACACTGCTCACACCAATTGAAGGATGAGATGGGTAGGTGCCAATGCAAGAATTCATCCAACAACATAGAAAGCAACATGGTAACACCAGAACCCAGTGATCATACAACAGGAAGATTTGATCATCCTAACCCAGAAGAAGCAAAAGAAAAAAAGATTTTCAATGTAACTTTGTGAGGATAATGAGGAAATGAAAATTCCCTTAAAGAAATTCAGGAAAACACAAACAAAAAATGGAAGACTTCAATAAACCTCTCAAAGAAACCCAAGAAACCAAGAAAAAAAAACAATGAAACACGTGAAGCCAACAACTTAAGACTTGAAGACTTGGGTGGGCAGTGGAGGCACACATGCCTTTAATCCCAGCATTTAGCAGGCAGAGGGAGGTGGATTTCTGTGAGTTCAAGTCCAGCCTGGTCTACAAAAGCTGGTTCCAAGACAATGTCCACAGCTACAGAGAAACCCTGTCATAAAAAAACAAAAATACTTGAAGACTGAAATAGAGGCAATGAAGAAAATACAAATGAAGGGAATTCTGTATATGGAAAATTTGGGTAAACAAATGGGAGCTACAGTGGGAAGTGTAACTAATAGAATATAAAAGATAGAAGAGAGAATCTCAGGTGCTGAATATACTATAGAGGAAAGAGATTCATTGGTCAAAGAAAACAATAACTCCAAAATTTCTTTACACAAAACATTCTGGAAATCTGGGACATCGAACCTAAGAATAATAGGAATCAAAGAAATAGAAGAACAAAAATATATTCAACAAAAAAATCATAGAAGAAAATTTTCCAACCCAAAGAAGGATATACCTATGAATGTACAAGAATCTTAGAGAACACCAGATAGACTGGACAAAAGAAAGTCCCCCCAACACATAATGATCAAAATGCAAAACATAGAGACTGAAGAAAGAATATTAAGAGCTGCAAAGGATAATTGTCAAGTACAATATAAAGGCAGACCTACAGAATAACACTAGAATTCTTCATGGAATCTATGAAAGCAAGAAGGCCCTGGACAGATGTGCTAGAGACACTAAGAGACCAGGGACTCTACTATACCAAGCAAAGCTTTCAACCAGACTACTATACCCAGCAAAGCTTTAAACTACCATCAATGGAGAAAACAAGGTATTCCATGACAAAACCAGATTTAAACAATACTTATCCACCCAAATCCAGTCTTACAGAAAGTACTAGAGGGAGAACTCCAGCCCAAAGAAGCTTACTGTAAACACAGGCAACAGATAACCTGACATCTGCAAACCCCAAGAAAGGGAAACACACAAACACTACTACTGAAACATAGCAGGAACTAACAATCACTAGTCATTTACATTTCTTACTATCAATAGAACCAATTCACCTATAAAATGTAAAAGCTTAGAGAATGGATCCGAAAGCAGGATCCATCCTTTTGCTTTATAAAAGAAACAAATCTAAACCTCAAAGACATTGCCTAAGAGTAAAGTGTTGGGAAAAGATTTTCAAATCAAATAGACCTAAGCAACATACAAGTATAGGTATCCTAATAGTGAACAAAATAGGCTGCAAAGTAAAGTCAATCAGAAAGATGGACACTTTATATTCATAACAGGAACCATCTTTTAGGATAAAGTCTCAAACATGAACATCTATGCTCCAAATATAAGAGCATCCACATTTGTAAAAGAAACATTACTAAAGCTTAAAATTGACATCAAATCACACACATTACTAGTCGGAGACATCACCACCCTACTCTCCCCAATGGACAGGTCAATTAGACAGAAACATAACAGAGAAATGGGACAACTGACAGACGTCTTGAATTAAATGGACTCAACAGGCATTTACAGAATATTCCATTCAAGCACAAAAGAATATACCTTCTTCTCTGTACCTCATGGGATCTTCTCCAAAATGGACCACAAACATGGTAATAAGGCAATCCATGACACACACAAAAAATGGAATAACATCCCCCTATGTTTTATGAGATCACTATGTTTTAAAGTTAGAATTTAACAACAACAATAATCACAAAAAGCCTAAACCTCTTGGAGATTGAGAAGTGCTCTATTAAACCACTCCTGGGTCAAGGAAGAAATAAAGACATACTACAAAAAAAAGCTGTTCTCCACAAAATTAGAATGGTTAAACACATCTAGACAGGGTTAGTCAGCAAAATAAAATCAACTTATCCATCATTTTTGTCCAACTTTGATGAGGCCTCATTTGAAAATCAGGAGTTTCGGTCTACAACTACCACCCATCAATCTGTCATTGAAACATTGATTCAACAGTGTCAGTTTTTCTTTTACAATGGAGAAATTGTAGAAACTATGGACACTGTGGCTCCTGCCCCACTCACAAATCCAGGACAATTGGTGGAGTCAACGGTACCACTTCAGTTGCCACCACCATTGCAACCACAGCTCATTCAACCACAACTGTGACAGATCCTCTTTCTATTCTATAAACAGAATGTGATTGCAAATGTCCTGAAATTGGACAAAAGAAATTCTAGGGTTTCCTAGTATATTTCATGTTTAATACAGGTAATCTACATTCAAAATGACAAGATGTTCCCTCATTGAACTATGTGGTATTCTCTGTTAACTTACACTGCAAACCAAAAACTGTGGTAAGCATGACTGGACAGGCTTAATTTTTATAAACAAATAATAGTTATAAAAATGCAAAGCTGGGGCTGGGGAGATGGCTCAGTGGTTAAGAGCATTGCCTGCTCTTCCAAAGGTCCTGAGTTCAATTCCCAGCAACCACATGGTGGCTCACAACCATCTCGAATGAGGTCTGGTGCCCTCTTCTGGCCTGCAGACATACACACAGACAGAATATTGTATACATAATAAATAAATAATATTTTAAAAAAATGCAAAGCTGCTGCTACATGCAGCCTTATTGAATCAGTATATCATTTCTGTGGCAATTTCTGCCACATTATATTGTGAATAAAATTGTTCTATAGAAATTAAATGATTAAAAACTCATATATGAAATGTTTAATGCTTTCAGCCTGCTTTATGGCTGGTTTTTTTATTTGATGTGCTAATTTGGGAACTTAATTCACATTCAAGCAGTCTGTATAGATAACTAAAGCCCAGTTAAGTATTCTATAATTTCAGGCTGCTATGCCATGCTTGGGGTGTTGTTTGATAGAAAGAAATAAAATACATGTAACATATTTCACATTTCTGCACCTTCATCTTCTTAAATCTGTGGATGATTTGATGAGGAGCTGTAGGCCCATATTTCTGTATAGTGTGGCAGCCACACACAAAAGCCATAGGGTACATAGCTCTGCCAACCTGCTGTCTCTGCCTAACAATAGCCAGGATGTGCTGCTCCTTCTCTTTTGTTATAAATGTAGACCGCCTGGGGAGAGGTGTAGGCTGAAGCTGATGACTTAAGGGTCAGGATGTTTGGGGCTCCTTCCTTTGTAATTTGGAAGATATCTTATAGAGATGCTAATTCAGGCCTACCTAAAAGCTAGCATACACAGCAGACAGGTAGATGGAGACATGACAAAATGCCGTTCACCTGGTTACCTAGGACAGTCTAATGTATTTTCCCACTCAATTTATGTGATGGTATATAAGCTGTTTGGATAATAAACGCAGAGAGATCATCAGGAGAAAAGACCCTGAGATGCCCTTCTATGATGACCGTGTAAGTTGTGTCTGATTATTCCTTGTGGTTCCATAACAGTTTAATTAGGGAAAATAGTTATCTATGTGGGGCACACATGGGCTCTGACAAGGAGGAAATGAACCTGTTTCCTGTATTCACATGCCAAGGACACACTTGTGGTTAAAGTGAGTTGATAATGTGGTGTAAAGGATGGTTGTCACCAACTCATTTCTTTTTTTTGTTTGTTTGGTTTTTTTTGTTTGTTTGTTTGATTTTTCGAGACAGAGTTTCTCTGTAGCTTTGGAGCCTGTCCTGGAACTAGCTCTTGTAGACCAGACTGGCCTCAAACTCACAAAGATCCACCTCCCTCTGCCTCCCAAGTGCTGGCATTAAAGGCATGTGCCACCACTGCCTGGAACCAACTCATTTCTTTATGATTCTAATGAAAAATACATTTGGTATACAGTAAACAGATGCATGTTCACAATATCTATAATGGTCTTGTAATCTTAATCTAATATATTTTAGATATTTTAATTTTCCCTCGGGAAATATATTTAGTACACTGTAGAAAAATGCTTTATGACATTTTCAGATAGGTTATATAACTTTTCATACATAAATATGAAATTTGTTGTAGAAAATTTTTTAAATGAAACAATCTAGGACTTCAATTCAATCTGTTCCTTGAATCTAATTTTATGTGGCCCTAGAGAATATATGCCCAAAAAATCCATTGCTAATATAGCAATAAAAATAATTTGAAGCCCAGCGATGGTGATGCATGCCTTTAATCCCAGCACTCGGGAGGCAGAGGCAGGCAGATCTCTGTTTGAGTACTGACAAACTTCTTGAAGTATTTATATATAATTACAAACTTGTACTTATACTCTTTCT
>CADCXT010002465.1:0-42855 GCA_902806775.1 Microtus agrestis
AATGCATAAATGACTTCTAAAGGCTACCTGTGCCTTTTAAAGTCTATTCTTTTAAACTGAAAGGAAATTGTTTACACATGAAAATGACTTCATTTGAAATGAGAAATTAGTAAAAATCATGGAAACAACTCAGTGTTTGTAATTAACCTTGTTCCTATCTCTTCTTAGTTCAGAGTTTAGTGAGGCTATCATGGTGATGCAGAATCTAATTTCCCTCTCCATCAAGACTGGAGATCAGGACTCCATTTTACAAAGAATTACATCAGTGAAAGCATCACTTTCAGGCTTAGAAGGTTGTGCCGTTAACTCTTTGTTGCTGTGATGAAACACCTACATAAGCAAGATGGAGAATCTTTGTTCTTTACTTGAGACCACGATTATAATGTAGAAGGCAAAGTGACAGGAGCTTGAGTCAGCTGTTCACATCACATCCATGAATGAAAAGCAGAGGGTGAAGGATGCTAGACATCAACTATGGGGGACGAAAACTGAGTAATCATGATGTCCCCCAATAGGCGCCTGCAAATGGGAAGAGATTAATGTCATACATACATACACATTCAGAGATTTCATGACAACCCTACACTTTAGAATTTGAGAAACTCTGAGCAGAGAACCTGCCACACCATTTATGTAGGGTGCAGGCATGAGGATTGATAAGCTGCTAAATTAATGGACATTTGTTATTAAACATAAAACGAAGAAAACCAACCTACAAACCACAATCCCAGAGAACTTAGACAACAATGAGGACACTCGACTTGCATAGATCAAATCTACATGGGAATTAGAAAAAGACAATATCTCCTGAGTAAATTGGAAGCATAGGGACCTTGGGGGAGGGTTGAAGGGGGTAGAGGAGAGGCAGGGAAGGGAGCCAGAGAAAAATGTAGAGCTCAATAAAAATCAATTTAAAAAGAGAGCACTGGTTGCTCTTCCTAGTACCCAGGAACAATCCCAGGTCTCCAAATGGCAGTTCAATACTATTTGTATCTCCAGTTCCATGGGACCTAATTCCATTTTATGGCTTCTGTGCGCATGTTTTGCACAAGGTACAAGGCATCTGCAAATGTAGAACACCCATGCACATAAAAATTAATTGTAAAGCCTTGGCATGGAATTAAAGCCTGTGAACATCTGAACTTCAGGCCCTTGAGTCTTGTGTCTGACTTCTGGATTCATAACTACAAAATGAGGGGGTTTTGTACAGATTATGTGGTAAATTATTTAAGAAGAAAAAATAATTTACACAGAGAACTTAACTACATGGGTCTCCATGAGTCTTAGAAGGACTGTGCTTATAAATAATCTACAGGGTCATACAAGTTCACTCATCATGTGCCAGGCACACTGACTAGAAGGCATATATATGAAGTGTGATGGGTTGTATGGTGTAGGCAACTGGTGAGATTCTCAGAAGATGTTTGTGTTAGAGACTGAAGTACTGTGAGAGGAGAACTGTAATGCTGTTGATAGTAATAATCTTCCGGATCTTCAACACTGAGAATGATTATAGAACTGTTCAAGATCCATTGCCTATGAACTGATCAGGAGCTGCATATGCCTTGTGGATGTCAGGAGACCTGCAGTTTAGTTTGCCCTGGGATTGACTGTTGCCAGGCCAAATGGTTATCTGGGTATAACTACCAAATAGAGACTGACTGGACTTACAGATGATGGAAACCCTCTCTTTTTCTGACACAGCCACTAAGAATAGAAACTGACTCAACATGAAATTCTCATCAGCACCTACAATCGGGAAGAGATCAATATCATACATATATACATATTCAGAGGTTTCTTGACACAAACATTGATATTTAATATCTATTTCTAGTCTGAGTATAGAAGCACACACCTCTAATGCTAGGACATGAGAAGCTGAGACAGAAGGATCTCTGTGAGTTAGACACCAATGTTAGGGAAGGGCTGTTTGTTTCCCACCCACCAGCAGCTCAGACCTGAAATAATCACACAGAAACTATACTATTTAAATCATGGCTGGACCCACTAACTCTAGCTTCTTATTCGCTAAATTTACATCTTAATTTAAAGCATCTCCAATAATCTGTGCATCACCATGAGGTCATGGCCTACCAGCAATGTTTCAGCATGCCTGTGTCCAGCAGCGGCTCCATGGCTTCTCTGGACTCTTCCTCCTTTCTTCCAGCATTCACTTTAGTTTTCCCCACCTAGTTCTGTTCTATCCTATCAGGCCAAGTAAGTTTCTTTATTCATCAATGGTAATCACACCAGACTGGTCCACATACTGAATTCCAGGATAACCAAGGCTTTCTAGAAAGACTATGTATTAGGAAAAAAACAGTTTTCTATAGTATCTGCATATTATGTTCATATAAGATATAAAAATGACCTCTCAGTATATTCTATATTAACATGGTTTTTCTCTACAAACCTATTATTCTGAAAAGACTGTAATAATCTTTAATTTGTCACTAGTCACTGGAGCAGCAGAGACATGAGAACCTAGATCTGTGATTCCAGTTTGTGCTACCCTGCCTGTCTGATGCAGTTCAATTTTCATGACAAAGATTTGGTATAAATTCTGAGCATGTGGACTATCCTGTATGGTACCCATGCAAAGCAGTCAACAAATGAGGAAGAAAACAGAATAGCAGAATGTGAGAGTGACTGATGTCAATCAGCAGCCAATACCATCAGATAGTGCAAGCTCTCACTGGGAAGAAAGTCAAAATAGAAGCTCAAGGACCTATCAAACCACAATTGTCTAGAAGCTCTAATGAGAGCTTCAGCTCACAACCAAAGACAGGCTTATATCAGTTCACAGACCTGATGCTAGAACTACCTCAGCATAACAGTCCTTGGTAAAAAATCAACATGTTGAGTAAAAACAGAAAACAGCAAAGAAAGGGGAAAGGAAAATGAACTAAAAAAGGAATAAGGATAAATGAAGGAAGGAAAAAGAGAAAGAGATGCAGGGAAAGAATGAAAAATTGAGAGAGTAAATAAAAGGGTAATAGAGGAAAGGAAAAGAGAAGGGGAAATTAAAAAAATGAAAAGAGAACAGAAAGAAATAAGTAAACAGAAAAAAGAGAGAGGTGAAGAAGGAAAATTAGAAGGCAAAAGTACAAAGTTTTAGACAAATTGTTTTCAGCACTGAACCAAAATTGCTGAGCATTGAAGACATTCATATCCTAAGCCAACAGAAAACATTATAAACTCCTGAGCTGCAGTTTCTAGGTTGGAAACCATCCAAAAACACAAAGAAAGGCGCAGAGTTCACCTCATTAGTTATTGTAGCATTCTCATTGAAATACTAGTGTTATAATGGTTTTTAAAGCCATTATAAATGTAAGCCAAATAGAAACTTGACAATTCCCTTCCAAACGTTAGAGATAAAAAGGGTGGTTAGAAAAAATAGAAAAAGGTAGGAGAGAGTGAAAAAGCAAGACTTCCCCAGGAAGGCATATTGTATTCCAACACTGAAGCCCAACACTGATAAATTTTTCACTTTTTCCACAAGTGCATATCCTCGAGCTCAGGTGTTAAATCTGTGGGTCATGGAACAGATCCTGTAGGCCATGACAATATTGTCAACAATAAAATTTCTGAATGTGCATCAACAAAATCTAATTGAAAAGCAGATATAGAGTGAATCTGAGATGTTTCTGACTGTATGAGCCACTATTGTATTGTGGGACTTCACTACAACAACCTTCATTATGAACACAAAACATCCACATTTTGCACTGTGCATGCCAACACACCTAGTGAAATCATGAATCTTGGAGAAGAATCTAAACATTCTAAATTAATAAATGAATATAATCCACAACTACACTCTAATTTGTCCACATACCACAAATAACTGCAGTCACAATTCAGCAAGAAAATTTCTCTTGAAACCGATGAAAACTTTTATAGAAAGGCACAATCACTTGTAATGCAGAGTTGTGACACCCAGTCATAATAGATACATCTATAAAACACTCCTATATCTAAATCTCAGGGATTGTGGAACAGAAAGAGGAAAGGTTTTAGGAGCCATACAATCAAGGCCCTTACTTTGAGATTGTGTCTCATAGTAATGTCAAAATTACACTCTTGAAGTCTCACCAACATAGTTTTATAAATTTTAATTCACTGTGGTCAGATAAAGACTGCTTCTAATACATATTTATATTATTAATCTGATAGCCAAAATACCAGGAGATCTTTTGAAAAGCTGAAAACTATGGGAGGCTGTTGTAGCAAGAGGCCACTTATTTGTCCCTGCCACTTAACTAGCTTAGCCCCAAAATAACCACACAGAAACTGTATTAATTAAATCACTGCTTGGCCTGTTAGCTCTACCTTCTCATTGGCTAAGTCTTACATTTTAATTTAACTGATTTTTATTAATCTGTGTATTGCCATGTAGCAGGGGCTTACAAGCAAAGCACGTCTATCTCCGGCAGTAGATCTTTGGCATCTCTCTGGCTCTTCCTCCTTTCTCCCAGCATGCAGTTTAGTTTTCCCTGTCTACCTAAGTTCTGACCTATCAACAGGTCAAGGCAGTTTCTTTATTCATTAACCAATGAAAGCAACATATAGACTGAAGGACCTCCTACACCTTTTCCCCTTTTCTGTTTAAACAAAAAGGACGGCTTTAACTTTATCATAGCAAAACTACATATAATAAAACAGGTATCAGGCAAGAAAGAGTTCATGTACCTGCAATGGTATAACAACTACAAAATAAAAAGGACATGAGAATGGTGACATGTAATATAGCAGTTTGTGTGAAAAGGTATGTGGGCTCAAGATCTCTGAGCATCAGATAGTGATTTTCAGGTGAGCTTTAGATATATTGTGAGACTTTATACTCCTTCACATAAGAAGTCAGCAAAAAAAGTGAAAAAGGTATGCAGAAAATGTGGCCAAATTGTGGAGGATTTTAAAGAAAAAAAGATGTGAGAATTGGACAAGGAGTAATAACAGCTAATGAGTATAAGATCACAGATGAAGAACTCTGATGGACACAGAGATGCAGATCAGAATCTAAGCAGTAAATCAGTCAAGGGAGTCATGTTTGTTGTCTTCTGAAGAGGTATGGGTGAAATTTCAAGCAAATATTCAAGCAAATACAAATAGAATATGATATTAGGTTAAAAATGTCAGCTTCAGAGAAGGGGAGCAAGAGACCTTGATAGAGGGAGATATGGGGTTAGTGAGAAACCTAGCACTAGGGAATTTCCCAGGAATCCACAAAGGATGACCACAGTTAAAACTAAATAATACTGGAAGGATGCTTGTATTGGTCTTCCCCTATAATCAGATAAATGACTATTTTAATTATTGTCCTAAAACCTTCATCTAGTAACTGATAGATGCAGAGATCCACAGGGAAGCATTTAGCCAAGCTCCCGGCATCCAGATGAAGAGAGGGAAGAACAATAATATGAGCAAAGGGGTCAAGACCATGATGGGGAAACCCACAGAAATAATGGACCCAAGCTAGTGAGAGCTCACAGACAACAGGCTGACAGTTGGGGAACCTACATAGGACCAAACTGAGCCCTCTGAAAATGGGTGACAGTTGTGTAGCTTGGGCAGTTTGTGGGCCCACTGGCAGTGAGACCTGTACTTCACCCTAGTACATGAACTGGCATTTTGGAGACTATTTTCTATGATGGGATACCTTGCTCAGCCTAGATACAGAGGACAGAGCCTAGGTCCTGCCTCAAGGTAATGTGACAGAATTTTTTGATACCCAATGGGAGGCCTCACCCTCTCTAAGCAGTGAATTAGAAGTGGTGTGGGTGGAAGTTGAGGGGAATGGAAGGGGGAACTGGGATCAGTATGTAAAATACAAAGAGATTGTTTTTAAAAAAGAAAATAAATAAATTTTAAAGAACTTACAAAAATGTCAACTTGTGTCTGCAAGACTACTAACAATTTTCAGAGCTTAATTTCAGGTTATTTTGGGCAACAGGAAAATTTCTTGTAAGTTTAAAATGATTGTCTCTCAGTGTATTGAACAACAACAAAAAATCAGTTTTATTCAACTTAAATCCTTGAAAATCCATAGTATTATGGAGGTCTTTATAAAATAAACAAGCAGATAAATTATAAGGCATCCATGGTGGAACAAACACACATAATATTTTTTAAAATATCTATTTTATAGTTTACCCTCTTTACAAACAAGATTTCTAAAATCACATGTCTGAGATTACTGTGGACGAAGGACAGATATGAGAGCAAGAAAATAATCTCTTGATTGAGGGAGCCTTTTTAGGGTTAGCAAGAAACCTGGTTCTAGAAAAATTTCCAGGAATCCACAAGGATGACCCCAGCTAAGATCCTAAGAAATAGAGAAGGTGCCTGAACTGGCCTTGCCCTGTAGTGAGACTGATGATTATCTTAAATATCAATGTTGAAAATTCATCTAACAACAGATGGAAACGGAGACAGAGACCCACATCGGAGCACTTGGGACTGAGCTCCCAAGTTCCAGTCGAGCAGAAGGAGTGAGAGTATGAGCAAGGAAGTCAAGACCATGAGGGGTTCACCCACTGAGACAATGTGCCTGAGCTAATGGAAGCTCACCAACTCCAACTGGACTGGGAATGAACAAGCATGGGATCAAACTACTCTCCCAAATGTGGTTGACGGTTGGGTTAGACTAAGGGGACAATGACAATGGCGCTAGAATTTATCTCTACTCGCTTTTTGGGATCCTATTCTCTTTAGATGAATACCTTGCTCAATCTTGATATAGTGGGAAAACCTTGGACTTTCCACAGGGCAGGGTACTTGCCTTCTCTTAAGATTGGAAGGGGAGGTGGGAGGGAAATGGGAGGAGGGGAGGAAGTAGGAATTTGGATTGGTATTTTTAAAGTCATAAAATAAAATAATAATAAATAAAAAAGAAACAGCTGAGACTGAGCTTCAGAGACCAGAAAACTCAGGAGGTTTTTGTTCAACCCTGAAGCACTGTGGGAGGAAGGTCATAACTCTGTTGACAGTAATAGATTGCAGCATCATCAGCCTCCACAGGACTGATGGTGAGGGTGAAGTCTGTTCCAGACCCACTGCCACTGAATCTGTCAGGCACCCCAGATTCTAGGTTGGATGCTTCATAGATAAGGAGTTTGGGAGACTGTCCTGGTTTCTTTCGGTACCAGTGCATAAGATAAAAACTGTCTATAGTGACACTCTGGCTGGCCCTGCAGTAGATGGTGGCTCTTTGCCCTAGAAGCACAACCAATATAGCTGGAGACTGGGTCAGCACAATGTCCACAGTAGAACCTGAAATGATTAGCACACATTGCTGTCATAGACATACTATAAGTACCCCAGTATAAAACTGTAATGTAGGTGGAATCTGTAACAGCTGTCATGATATATACTCTAAGAAAATTTAAATAAAAAGGAAAACTGAAACCGATTAAATGCCATAATTTCAATGATATGGACAACAAGGCATAGAATACTGTGATAGCCACAATAGATGCTCCTAGCACTGCATCTTCTCACCTGGAACCCAGAGCAGCAGGCACAGCAGGAGAACAGCTGACCCCATCTCTGAGAGCTGGAATAGAGGCTGCTTCTTGGAAACATGCAAGCTGCCTTTAAAGATGATTTGAGGAATCTGCACTGTGGCTAAAATCTCAATATGCAAATTAATCTTTTGAAAGCTGAGTTGTTGTTCTGAAGACCACCTGATCTTATGTCACACTATGTCAGTTAGTGTAGCAAAGAATATTCTAGAGTATTTTAAGTGTATCTCAAGTGACTGTGTGGCTGACCCTGTGGAACTGACCTATTCTGTTATTTAGAGGTTCCATGTAGAGAGTGCACTGTCACTGTTCTCCTGTAAAGGATATGAGTTGTGGGAGTACTGTGATTTCACAGAATTAAACTTTTATTTGTTTGTTTTATGTATATGTGTGCTTTGCTTGCATCTATGTGTGCAGACCACATGTGGGTGTCTTGCCCTTGGACTTAAGAAAGGATATTAGATACACTAGACCTAGACGTACAGGAAGCAATGCACTGCCATATGGATTTTGGAATCTGAACCCATGTCCTCTACTAGTACTTGACAGGCTCTTAACCACTGAGATACCTTTCAGTCCCCAAACTAATTTTTAATACTGTCACAATGATAAAATTTGCAATATGATAATTTTCAAATAGTGAAAACAATCAGATTTAACAATATTGAGAAACAAGAGTGTATCTTGGTTATCTTAGAAGTGAAACTTGGCTCTACTTTTGATTGACTGCTTTATGTTTGAGAGTATAACCTGTTTGAATACAAGGCCACTTGGAAGGTTTGAGGACACTAACACTGTGCTCATGGAGAGAGGTGTGTGTTTCTTATCATTTCTTCTTTCCTGGCTACATAGTGCTCAGCTTTGATCCATACACTCCTGTCCTGATGTACTACCTCACAGCGGATTCACATAGGGCCTTCCAGCCATGGAACAGAGCCTTCAAAACTGAGTCAACATTAACCTTGTTATGCCATTTTTTCCTAGGGATGGAAAAGTGATGAACACACAAGATTTCACCCTTTCAATCCAATTGAGAACTAGTTGTACTTACTTAGGTGATTACTCTTATAATGCAAAACACACACTCACTTAATGTTAGTAAAATAATAGAGTTCAGCATTGTTTTTCCAGCTCTGTGAGTAATGTCACTGGGATATTTAGGTGTATTTCATTCATATATAGCAAGGCACCATGTCCCCATCACTTTCTCTAACCATGAGTGTGGGAAGTCTTTTAATTTGTATTTCTTCAATTATGTTTTTTAATAACCCAATAATTTCATTGTGCGCATCTTCAATTTTTCTCATTCAAATGAAAATGAGATGAATTATAATTTTCCAATTAATAAATTCTGCATATAATCAATATTATATTAAGAAGGAGATTTTAAAAATAATATGTATTTTAAATATGATGCATATATAATGAAAATAAAGAATGGCACATCCAATGTTCTCACACAAAAGAGGAAAGGATGAAGTATTGGATAAGTTTTGTGCTCTTAGAAGTTAGGTTCTTCCTATTATAAGTAAAAGGATCAGGGAGAACTAGTTGACTTAAGGTTGTTTTCTATTCAAAACCCTGTGGTGAGTCCCACACTGAAGCACTGGACTGAAATCTCAAGGTCCAAATCAGGACCGGAAGGAGAGAGAGCACGAGCAGGGAACTCAGGACCGTGAGGGGTGCACCCACACACTGAGGCAGTGGGGATGTTCTGTCGGGAACTCACCAAGGCCACCTGGCCTGGATCTAAAAAAGCCTGGGTTAAAACTGGTCTCGCTGAACATAGCGGACAATGAGAACTATTGAGACCTCAAGGACAATGGCAATGGGTTTTTGATCCTACTGCACCTATTGGCTTTGTGGGAGCCTAGGCAGTTTGGATGTTCACCTTACTAGACCTGGATAGAGGTGGGTGTTCTTTGGACTTCCCACAGGGCAGGGAATCCTGATTGCTCTTTGGGCGGTCGAGGAAGGGGGATTTGATTGGGGGGGGGGGGGGGGGGGGGCGGCGGTGGGGAAGAGACAGAAATCTTTAATAAATAAAATAAAAAAAAACCCTGTGGTGGACAAGTGTCTGACACCTAACAGATCTACACTAGATCTTTGCATTTGAACAGCTTCTGCTGGCCACATATTGCTTGATAGTGAATGTTCTGGGCAGAGCCTCCTACTCTCTCTGTCATGCACCCTGCTATTAGTTTTATGCTGCCTTGGTGGTAACTCTGGAGACCATGATGAGTGGAGGAAGCAACCAGTACTGAGATATGGACACAAAGGAAATCTGTTTCCATCATGTCAGGGTCACATAAATGTTAATAAGCCTGTCATAGGGAGGTTGCTTTCTTTATTGTCAAGTAAGTCCATAGAGCTTCAAAGATACTGGTCTCGAGCACAGTTCATACACACTGGTAACTGTAGAATATATCCACCCATTAAGTGTAGACTTGAGTTTATTAAAATCTATAGTCTTCCTCACTTAATGAGATCTTCCAATAATCAGAGGTTGGGATACCTTTCTTTCTTTGCTGTCAGTTCCCCTTTCTGCATTGATTACTGTGTATCTGATATGTATAGGAACTTTAGATGGACTATAGGAACTTAGGTAGCTTGTCATCCATACCCAATAAAACTCTAGAACGCTCAACCAGATAATCCCAAAGAAACTAGTTCTGACAATTATTCAAATCCCTTAGAAACAGATTATGTGTGCCTTCAATGTGAACACTGCCTTTGAAATAACTTGACTCTTGCATATGATGTCTCAGATTTTTCTTTCTTTCCAGGTTCTTGTTTTTGTTATTTGTTTGTTTTTAAATTATTTACTGATTCATGGATTTCATATCATGTATCCTTTCCTGTTAATTTCTTCACTAGCTGACTCAGCTTGCTCTGATCTCACCTTGCCTGCTACACTGTTTAATCTTCACTTCCCCCACACCGTGCTAAAAGATCTGGTGGCCCACAGTGGGCTATTTTGTTTAAAAGTCTTATTTACCTTCCCATCAAAATGTCTGTCTACTTTGTAGATATGGACGGAAATGTGACCATGGTGTACTTGCTTTTTGACTGGTTTTGAATATCTGAATTTTAATGTTCTTTGCACTTTCCTGCAGCTCAAATGTGCATGAAACTGGCTGCCTGTTTCCTGTATCAACATATAAAAGTAAAATTGTTTAAACAAATAAAGGTCTCTTATTTTGGATATATCTGTCATTTTCTCCTAAAAAAAATACCACAGGCTCTTTGTCAATATTCATTTTCTGTCCATAACAAGGAAATTTCAGCATTAATAAAAGGCACCATAATTTCCATTGGGCCTATTCCTGTTAATTGACAAAGTCTAAATTTTCTCTTCAGAATCAACACAGAAAATTTTTTACTCTGTTTGTGTGGCAAAAATATCCATTCTAAGATATGATCTCTTCTTTACACTAGAATTTCAGAAGAATAATGCATAGAAGTTAAAATAACCAGAATACAATCAAGCTGTGGATCTAAACAATCCCTATATATATTCTGTAATTTTTTTCTACCAAAACTAACTTTTTCTCTACCTCAACTAATAATTTTCATGGACTATTTAAATCCTTGTCACCTTGTAAGATTTGAAATAAATTACTTACTTCTTGTGTTTTCAATCAAATTGTGGGCTGTAGCCAGTTAATATTGCCCAGCAATTTTGAAAACCATTAGGAGTTCGTAATTGGCTGGTTTTCTTTGCTTTATGTTTTAAAACCACATATTAGTGAGTACATATGATAATTGTCTTTCTGTGTCTGGGTTACCTCACTCAATATGATGCTTTCTAGCTCCATTTTTCTGCAAAATTCAAGGTGTCTCTTTTTTGCTGTGTAGTACTCCATTGTGTAAATGTACCACATTTTTCTTATCCATTCTTCAGTCGAGTGGGATTTAGGTTGTTTTCAGGTTCTGCCTATGACAAGCAAAGCTGCTATGAACATATTTGAACACATGTCCTTGTGGCATGATTGCGCATCTTTTGGATATATACCCAAAAGTGATATTTCTGGGTCTTGAGGAAGGTTATTTCCTAATTTCCTGAGAAACTGCCACATTGATATTCAAAGGGGCTATACCAGCTTGCATTCCCAACAACAATGCAGAAGTGTTCTCTTTACCCCAAAACCTCTCCAGCATAAGTTGTCATCAGTGTTTTTGATCTTAGCCACTTTTACAAGTGTAAGATGGAATCTCAGAGTGGTTTTGATTTGCATTTTTCTGATGACTAAGAATGTTGGACATTTCTTTAAGTTTCTTTCAGCCATTTTAGATTCCTCTGTTGAAAGTTCTCTGTTTAGGTCTGTACTCCATTTTTTATTGGATTACTTGTTCTTTTAATGACCAATTCCTTGAGTTCTTTGTATATTTTGGAGATTATACCTCTGTCTGATATGGGGTTAGCAAAGATTTTTTTCCCATTCTGTAGGCTGTCATTTTGTATTGTTGACTGTATCCTTTTCTTTACAGAAGCTTTTCAGTTTAAGGAGGTCCCATTTATTAATTGTTTCTTTCAGTGTCTGTGCTGCTCAAGCATTTAAAACTACTATACAGAATAGGAACAGCATATATCATCAAATGTAACCTGTCCTTTATATCAGCCTAATGCCCTCACAAAGTATTTGATCTTTGGAAATCTCATAACCTCTAAACTTATCTCGCAGTTCAATGGCCCTAGCTTATCTCTCTACAAGGTAGTCCACTATAACTGAGGACAAGATTCCAATAGCGTTGTAAGTAAATCTTTCCAGATTTGTGGAAAAAATTGTTCCAAGTGGACCATGAATTTAACATATGCCTCACAAAAGGTGAGCACATACCATATAAAACTATTTCTTCTTTAATCTCTTCAAATCTAACATTTTTATAGTTTCCCAATTAACTTCTGAATAACTTTAGAATGCCTACTATCTGGAGGTCCTTATTAAATGGTAACTTGATAAATTAATGTTGGTTTTCTAATAATCTTGGGAAAATAATTTTCTGTTTCTTAATGTTATGGTGTCCCTGTCTTCTGCATTAAACTCCTCTGTCTGTGTGTAAATATTTTTCTTAGTTCCATTAATCTCTTTTTCTAAGAATATTATCTTATCAGTCAGTTTTTTCATATTTGGGACTTTTCATATTTGATATCAAATAACTTTTTATGGATAAAATAAAAATTATCAATATGATAATTGACTATGTGTCAATCTCAGCTAAGTTGATTTTCTCTTTGTATAATTGTCCCATCTGCAAGCCATTCATTGTAGCACCCCCATCCACTTCTCAGAGAGATTAAGTCTTCCCATGGAAAGTTAACAAGGTCTGACACTTTGAGGCAAGACAAGACCCTCCCTTTATATCTAGGTTGAGCAAGTATACCTCCAAAAAGAATGTGCTCCAAGATGCCAGGTCAAGCACTAAGATTAAATAATGGTCCCACTGTCAGTAGCCCCACAGACTTCCCAATGGCTTTTTATATATCAGGATACTGAGGGCAAATGTTGGTATAAGGAATTAATCATCACCTTTGGTTATTAACCAGACCTAGCAAGGGTAGCTGTCAACAATCAGGCCATATTGTATTTTAGACCCTAGCCTAATGAGTCAGACAGCTCAGCTATGTGTCCTTGTGAACTTTATCTTGTTTTCTGGGGTTATTTTTCATGAAACTATTAGCAAGGCATCTGATCTAACCTAAAAGTATTTTGAAACTTTGTTTTAGCTAATGGTATATTACTGCCTCTTTTCAGGACTAAGAGAATTAGAGTCACCTTAGTTCCTGGACTCAGGTGTTTTCCTTTTATTCATTAACCTGAGCAGTCATTAATATGGAAATCATGGGCCTTAGCTTGTATGTATGTGTCTGCGGATTAAAACTCTGTATAGGGTATCACTACTGTTATAAAATTAAACAGTACAGCCTAGGGAGGATTCATCTTCTTGACAATCTGTAGGTAAGATGCCCAGTAGAATGGGATGTTTCTAAGAGATAAACACACTATATTACATGGAGTGCAGATCTCCTTATATCCATTCTATGTAACAGAGAAAGAGAGTTTCAGCAAATATGTAAAGGCACAGCAGAAGCAAAATATATTCTGGGGTCTGCAGTCCTATGGCCTTGCCTAAACAAGATGAGCTCATCAGAGAGTTTCTGTCTCATAGGCTGACACTTGGAAGGAACTTCAGCTGCCACGCACTGCTCCTCTGGCATGTCCAATAACAATCCATCTTTAGACAAAGAATTGTTTCTCATTCTCAACAACTGAAAATCAGATATGGAGTTGTTAGAAGGAGATATGGTCCCAAAAACAAGCACAACAAATATTACATTTCCCTGCTTTTTAGATTCTAAGTATGTAAAGTTCATGCATATGTGTGTATTTCCATATAAGCGCAGGTACTTTTGTGTGTGTATGTGTGCATTTGTGAGTATATGTACATATGTGTGTAAGTATATGTATGTGTGGAGTCAGTGGGTGTGGGTGCATCTGAATAACAGAGACAAAGAGATAAAAGTAGAAGAAGAAATGGGAAAGAAAAATTAGTCAGAAAGGGAAGGGAAAGTGGGGAAGGCAGAGACAGAGGTATTTATCTAAAGTATAATAAAAATTAAAAGAATCTACAGAAAGGAAAAGAAAAAAATAGAAGAAATGAGCACCAGTAAGTAAGTAAGAAAGCACTCCAGAATCCAGAAAAAACCTTGAAACATCTTACCTAGAACTTCTAAACAGAAATACAGTTTGTCATCATCATCAGGTCAGCTTAAAGAATCTTATGATAGACACCAGAACTATAAAAAATCCTTCATATTGAAGCAAGAGTTTGTGATAATATGTTACAGAAGGAATAGAAAGATAATACTGAGTTCTCCTTTTCATTTTTGTATATGCAAAACACATTTAACCCCTTATGATTTGCTGGACTCTGCAAACATTTTCATAAGTGTTTCATGAAAGTTTGGGTGCTCAGGCAGAAAGGGGAAGTGTGTATGTCAAGGCTGTGAAGGCAGCTGTTGAGACTCTCAAAGGAGGTTTGTGTTGGGGGCTGAAGCACTGTGGAATAGAGGAAATCCTGCTGACAGTAATAAACTTCCAGGTCTTCAGCCTTGACACTGTTGATGGTGAGAGTGAAATCTGTCCCAGATTCACTGCCTATGAAGTGATCAGGGACCCCAGTGTCCTGAGTGTATGCATAGTAGATCAGCAATTTAGCAGACTTCCCTGGTTTCTGCTGCTACCAATTCAAGTAGTTCTTCTGGGTTCCAATGTTTAAAAGACTCTGACTGGAGCTGATGGTGACCTTCTCTCCTACTGACACAACCAGTGAGGATGGAGACTGGGTCATCACAGTATCTGCACATACACCTGCAATCAGGAATAACAATGATCCGGCATAATAAAAAAAACAAATTTAATACAGATAAAATTTGGCATTTAATGTCCTTGTAGTTCCATATTGTCAGAGTATTGTTGCATAAAAAATAATACACCCTGTAACACATTTCTTATGTACAAAGAAGTGATTCTGAAAAGAATATAATACTTTAAAATTTCTCACCAGACACCAAGACAAGCAGGGACATGAGAACATAGGTGTGTGACTCCATCTTCCTCCCCCTGCCTGTCTGATTCAGCTCAGTTCTCACTGTAAAGGCCTGGTTTATAAATTCCAAGCAGCTGGGCTAGGCTGGAGCAGTTCATGCAAAGCAGTCAGCAAATACAAAAGCAGATTCATGGGCAGTATGTGTGAGAGTGACCGGTATTAATCAAAAAGCAAATATACAATCACAAAGAGCATGAGAAATCACTGGCTTATAGCTCTCCAATAGAAATCTACTAGGTTCACTAACAAAATCTTTGGTTAAAATCCAAGACATATTTAAATCAGGTACAGAAACATTAATAGAACTATCTCAGATTGACAGTCCTAGGAAAATGATATGTTTAAAAAAATTGCAACTACAAATTTGGTAACATAAAGTTAGAAAAAAAGCAATAAAAAAGGGAAGAGTGAAAGGAAGAAAAGAGAAAAGTAAAAGAATGAAATAAGTGATGTTAATTTTTTTCTATTACCTCCCATCTCCAAAGCAACTCTTACAATGAGGACAATGAAAAGTACCTAAGACATTTGAGCTACACTTTCCAGGCCAAACTGATGCAAAAAGAAGCCCATAATAGGTCTATGGACATCAAGGGGACATTAATTTAAACCTAATATCAGAGGAACTTTAATCTTGAAGACGGTAAACCCAACAGAAACTAACATATATCTTCCCTACAACTTCAGGAAACAGAAAGAGGGTTCCATTTAAGGGGATGGAAGAGTGAGGAAAGAAACAATATTTCTTCAAGAAGTCATAGATGTAGTCCAACTTTTCCAAGATCATTTATTCCAGAAATTTGTACTCTAGGATAATTTGGAAATTAGCAGTATTGAAACTGGGTTAAGATTCATTCCTTCTAGTGATCCTCACCAAATGTACCTTAGATGTTAAGACACATTCTCACTCAAGACAGCCGGGTATAGATGATCTTCCAAAAAAGGATTCCCTCTACCCATATATCTCACAATGTATTGAGAGAACTGGACCCTCCAGAGAGACTCTGTAGTAATAAATAGAGAAAATTTGAGCAAAAAAAAAATCAGGGTGGGAAGGTTACAAAGAAAAGTTTCTCACTATCAATGTGTGAGGGTCACTATGTAGGTGTGGGATATCCTCCTTACTACATTATGTGATTTAAGATGCAATACTGTTTCTTTTGTACTCTTGTGTTTGAGACACACATGTTAAGAATTGGAATATCATCTTGATGGATATTTCCTTTGGTGAGCATGTAGGGTCTTTATCTCTTTAGATTAGTTTGATTTGAAGTCTGTTTTATTGGTTATTAAAATATTTACCACAACTTGATTTTTTCTGATCATATACTTGGAGTATCTTATTCCATCCTTTTACCCTGAAGTAATATTTATCCTTGGCATTGAGGTGTGGTTTTTTGGTGCAGCAGATGGGTGAATACTGTTTTTGAGTACATTCTGTTTATCTGTGTTTCTTTTTATGAAAAGTTTTAACCAGTGACACTGAGATTGTTGATTGTTGATAAATGTTAATTATTTTATTTTATTTTGTTGGTGGTGGTAATAGTAATGATGGGGGGTGGTGTGTGTGTGTGTGTGTATGTCTGTGTGTGCACTCCTTTCTTTTGCTTTTGCTGATGTGAGATTGTGTATTTCATGTGTTTTGTGATTGCAACTAACCTTTTTTGGTTGGAGTTTTCCTTCTATAACATTCTGTAGGCCTAGATTTAGAAATAATGCTCAAATTTAACCTTATTTTGGAATATCTATTTTCTCCTTCTATGATTACTTAAAGTTTTGCTGTGTATAGTACTCTGGACTAGAATCTGTGTTCCCTTAGAATCTGTAGCAGATCTTCCTAGGACCTTCTGGCTCTTAGTGTCTTCATTGAGAAATCAGGTGTAATTCTAATAGGTCTGCCTTTGCATGTTACTTGGTCTTTCCCTTGTAGATTTTAATATACTTTTTGTTATAAGTGATTAATGTTTTAATTATTATGTGCAAATCAGTCTTACTTTTCTGAACCAATCTATTTGGTGTCCCATATGCTTTCTGTACTTTTATAGGGATGTCTTGCTTTAGATTAGGAAAATTTTCTTCTGTGATATTGTTGAAAACAATTTATGGGCCTTAGAACTGGAATTTTTCTTCTATCTCTATTCCTATTATTCTTAGATTTCATCTTTTCATAGGGTCCCAGATTTCCTGGAAGTTTTGTGTCAGGGGTTATTTAGATTTTACTCTTTTTGACTGATGTATTTTATGTATTTCTTTTTTATATTGTATTTCAACATCTGAGATTCTCTATTCCATATTTTGTTTTCTGTTGAAGCAGTTTTTTATCTAATTCCTAATTTTTTCTTTTCCAGATTTCCCTCCATTTTGGATTTCTTTACTGATTCTATCTCTAATTTCACAGCTTAAACAGTTTTATTTATTTTTTTACACCGTGCTTTACCAGATTTCTTACTTAAGACATATTCTCAAATATATTTTTGCATAATAAAAATGGTATCCTGTAGAATTTTAAAATATGTGAGTAAAGAGTATGAAAATAAATTATCTATCACCATGCACAAAACTCAAGTTCAAATGGATTAAAGACCTCAATGTAAATACGACCACACTGAGCCTGATAAAAGAAAAATATAGAAGTAGTCTTCAATGCATGGGCACAGGAGATCACTTCCTAAATATTACTCCAGTAACACAGACACTGAGAGCATCACTAAATAAATGGGATCTGCTGAAACTGAGAGGCTTCTGTAAAGCAAAGGAAGCAGTCAATAAGACAAAAATGCAGCCTGAGTGGGAAAAATTCTTCACCAACCCCAGATCAGACAAAGCACTGACCTCCAAGATATATAAAGAACTCAAGTAATTAGACATTAAAATTCTAAACAACCCAATTAAAACATGTGGCACTGAACTAAACAGAGAATTCTCAACAGCAGAATTTCAAATGGCCAAAAGATACTTAAGGAAATGCTCAACATCCTTAGCTATCAGGGAAATGTAAACCAAAACAACTCTGAGATACCATCTTACACCTGTCAAAATAACTTAGATCAAAAACACTAATGATAGCTTTTATTGGAAAGGATGTAGAGTAATGAGAAAACTCATTCATTGCTGGTTGGAATGCAAGCTTGTACAACCACTTTGGAAATATGTAGTAATAAGAGTGGCAGGGCTGCGTCCCCAGCACCCCAGTCGCCCACACAGCTAGCTTTATCCGAAATAATTACATGAACACTGTAGTCTTTTAAACACTGCTTGGCCCATTAGCTTCAACCTCTTAACCCATTTCTAATCATCTAAGTAGCACCATGAGGTGCGCTTACCAGGAAGATTCTAGCCTACATCCATCCTGGTTCTGAGCTTCATGCCTCTGCCTCAGAGAGCAGAGCTATCACGAGGGGAGCATGGCATCTCTGTCTGAGGCGTCTGGCTCTGAGAGGAGCTGCATAAAGTCTGAGCTCACTTCCTCTTCCTCCCAGCATTTTCTTCTGTTTACTCCACCCACCTATGTTCTAACCAATCGGGCCAAGCAGTTTATTTATTGCTTAACCAATGAAATCAACAGATTGATTTATGAGACTCCCACATCACTTCTCCTTTTTCTGTTTAAACAAAAAGGAAAGGCTTTAACTTTAACATAGCAAAATTACATATAACAAAACAGTTATCAATTAAAAATTACAATAATCTTTATCATAACTAAGGAAAAGTATAACTATAACTAACTATTCTTAACTCCATCAAAGACTCCAGAAAGATACAATATTACCTAAGCAAACAAGAAAAAAAGCAACTTTCAAACTCTAGAAATGACAGAGACATCTTGCTGCCTGGACAGTCACCCAAAGTTCCTCTGTACCATTGGGGCATCCATCTTCAGCCTTCAGGCCCATGGTATCCAGCAGACATTTCCATGAAGCAGGAAAATTCAAAGTCAGTTCAGTCACTATCCTGCAGAATGTCTTGCAGACTCTTTCATGAATCAGGAACCCTGAAAGATCATCTCACCTTTAGGCAAGTTCAGCAGTCCTCTCTCTGCGGGTTCTCTGTGTGCAGTTCATGCAATAGTCCAGGCAAGAGCAGTTTCTTGCCCAAATGGCTATCAGACTTCATAAGGATCCTCTTCGATGCTCATCTTCCTCTTGAAGTAGATTGGTGCTGCCAGGAGCAGAGGTGTCTCATTGTCATGAAAAGTCCTAAGTTATCAAAATATTTTAAATGCCATATTCTACAGTCTTTGGAAGATATGAAGAATGCCTATCTAACTAAAATATATCTCTATATATCTAGAAAATCTAACTAACATGACTACAAGCTTGACTATTATTGATGATTATCCATTAGCAACCTATATTTCCTAATTATACATTACATTTTAAAAGTGAACTACACAATCACAATACCTTAATCAAGAACAGAAATACATATACATATAGCTAATGGGAGCTCACCAACTCCAGCTGGCATGGGAAGGAACAAGCATAGGACCAAACTAGTCCCTCTGAACATGCTTGACAATTGCATGGCTGGGGCAGACTGGGGAGCCACTGGGTCTTATCTTTATTGCACATTCTGTCTTTTTAGGATCCTATTCTCTTTGGATGTACACCTTGCTTAGCCTAGATATAGTAAGAAGGGCCTTGGACCCTCCACAAAACAATGTGCCTTACCCTCTCTTAGGATTAGATGGGAGTGGGATGGGAAGGTATGTGGAGGGAATGGAAAGATGGGAGGGAGTGGGAATTCAGATTGGTATTTTAAAAAAATCTAATAAATTAAAAGAAGAAACATAAACACACAAAAATGAAATCATAAAAATGACTAGAAATGATGGGATAACTGTCCAGAAAGAGTAAGTTATATAGGCTGATGAATGGACTGCAACCTGATAATGAAAACTAAGGACTACAGTATGGATTGTCCTCAAAAAAACATGAACTATATGATTCAGCTATTCCTGCACTAGGTATATTGCTCAAAAAAATTTAAATCATCATTAAAAAGATAAACTCTCATTCCCATGTTTATTGCTGGAGTATTCACAATAGTAAGAATTTAAATAAACCTGTTGACTCAAACAGAAAAAATGACAATAAAAGTGGTACATATGTATAAGAATTATTATTTATCTATAGTAAAAATGCTAATCACATAAATAATGACTGTTAAGTTTTAAACCTGGGACACATGACTGAGGTGCCTATTTAACATATCAAAGCAGAATGAGTCTCCGGATTCTCACAGCATCCCTCCTTGCCAGCATACCCTAGTCTCTAACCTGAATGCTCCAGTCCAGGTTGTGGAATGTGATTTGCCCAGAAGCTCTTCTCTATGTAATCAGACATTTTAGTTTTCTGCCATTTATCGCTTTTTGGCTTTCTGGATGCTGCACCTGCATCTCCCTCTTCTCCCTTACCCCTCTCCTATTTGGCACAGTTCAGTATGTTCAAGTCCTCCCTGAACTCTCTCAGATGACCCTGTCCATGCCTCTACCAATGCTCTCAATTTTGTCTACAATAAGCATTCTCATCCACTATATGTAAGATCAGTCATGTATTTTTCTTTTCTTTTTATTTTTTTTCATTTAATGACAAATTTTGCTCTGTGATTTTCTACATGTATTTGTTTCAAGGAAGGCTCCTTGTAAATTTGAATACAATACTTATTTTTACTCTCTTTGAAGATGATGTTCCAACAACTCCTCCTCATCCAGACTAATTATTAGTACTCTTGAAATCTTCTACATTCTTCATGATTTCCTTCCTGCATATATATCAGTAACTGTGAAAGCTATTGTGAAACTCAGGTGGATCAGTTTTCCATTCTGGCACATGAGTGATTGAATGAGGACATTTACAAACTCAAGGCAATCTTGAGAAACTTAGTAAAACCCTTTTTCAAAAGTAAAGTAGAAAAAAAGATGTTCTGAACTTTTTAAAAAATTATTGGCAGAGGACGCAGGCGGCAGTGACCAGCGCGCCAGCGCGCAACACCGAGAGCAGATCGCCCCACTACAAGTAAATCAAAGAGAGAGCACGGACCGCCCGGCGCAAGCAGGCCCAGGCGGGGAGGCAGAGCACCGACCAGGGTAAGCAGGCCCAGGCGGGGCGGCAGAGCAAGGACCGGCCCAGCGCAAGCAGGCCCAGGCGGGGTGGCAGAGCACCAGCACAGGCAGTGACAGACAGCGGGGACCAGCGCACAACACCGAGAGCAGATCGCCCCACTACAATTAAAGCAAAGAGGGAAACCTGATCCGGTTTTAAAAGACACATTAGATTGCTTCAATAAGAGGAGATGGGCAGGCGCCAAGGCAAGAATTCACCCAATAATCTGAAAAACAACATGAAAACACCCGAACATAATGATCTTACAACAGATGGACTGGAACACCCTAATACGGAAGAAGTGGAAAAAACTGACATTATGAAAGCAATAGAGTCCATTAAACAACATGTGAAAAATGCCCTTATAGAAATGGATGAGAAGTATAGCCAAAAGTTTGAAGAAATGAGTAAATATGTACATGATACCCTGGGAACCAAGAAAAAACGATCAAACAGATACATGATACCCTGGGAAACCAAGAAAAAAATGATCAAACAGGTAATGGAAACAGTTCAAAAATTGAAAACTGAAAGGGAAGCAAGGAAGAAAGCACAAGCTGAGCACCAGCTGGTTATGGAAAATCCAGGTCAACAAGCAGAGCCTACAGAAACAAGCATAATCAATAGAATACAAGAAATAGAAGAAAGAATCTCAGATTCTGAGGACACCATAGAGAAAATAAACACACTGATCAAAGAAAACAGCAAAGCCAACAAATTCTCATCACAAAACATGCAGGAAATATGGGACACAATAAAAAGACCAAACATAAGAATAATAGGAATAGAAGAAGGAGAAGAGTCACAGCTCAAAGGCCCAGAAAATATTTTTAACAAAATTATGGAAGAAAACTTCCCCAACATAAAGAAAGATATTCCTTTGAATATTCAAGAAGCAAACAGAACACCAAACAGATTGGATCAAAGAAAAACATCCCCTCGCCATATAATAATCAAAACTCAGAATATACAGGTTAAAGAAAGAATATTAAGAGCTGCAAAGGAAAAAGGCCAAGTGACTTATAAAGGTAAACCGATCAGACTTACACCTGACTTTTCTATGGAAACCATGAAAGCCAGGAGGTCCTGGATAGAGGTACTGCAGAAGCTAAGAGACCATGGATGCAAACCCAAACTACTATACCCAGCCAAGCTATCATTCACTATCAATGAAGAAAACAAGACATTCCAGGATAAGAAAAAATTTAAGCAATACGTAGCCACAAATCGAGCCCTACAGAAGATAATAGAAGGAAAATCACAACCCAAGGAATCCAACATGGCTAACACTGCCTCCAAGAACTCAGGCATCTAGAGACCCTTCACCAGCACAACTCAAAGAAGGGAGACACACAAACCCTACTACCAAAACCAATAAGAATAACTGGAGTAAACAACCACTGGTCATTAATATCACTTAATATTAATGGTCTCAATTCACCTATAAAATGGCACAGGCTGAGATTGGATACGAAAACAGGATCCAACATTATGCTGTTTGCAAGAAACAAATCTCAACCACAAAGACAGGCATCTACTCTGAGTAAAGGGTTAGGAAAAGGTCTTTCAAGCAAATGGTCCTAAGAAAAAAGCACGTGTGGCCATATAAATTTCTAACAAAACTGACTTCAAACTAAAATCAATCAGAAGAGATCGAGATGGACACTTTATACTTATAACAGGAACAAGTCATCAGGATGACGTATCAATCCTGAATATCTACACCCCTAATACAAAAGCACCCACTTATCTAAAAGAAATATTACCAGAACTGAAGGCAGACATTAAACCACACACACTAGTAGTAGGAGACTTCAATACCCCTCTCTCTCCAATGGACAGGTCAATCAGACAGAAACCTAATAGAGAATTAAGAGAATTATTGGAGGTAATGAAGCAATTGGACTTAACAGACTTCTATAGATCATTCCACCCAAATAGGAAAGAATATACCTTCTTCTCTGCAGCTCATGGAACCTTCTCGAAAATTGACCACATACTTGGAAACAAAGGAAACCTCCACAGATACAAAAAAACTATCAGTGGCCACCTGTGTCTTATCAGATCACCATGGATTAAAGTTAGAAGGCAACAACAATGCTACCCCCAGAAAGCCGACAAACTCATGGAAACTGAACAGTCAACTACTGAACAACACCTGGGTCAAGGAAGAAATTAAGAAAGAAATTAAAGTCTTCCTTGAATTTAATGAAAATAAAGAGACAACATACTCAGACCTATGGGACACGATGAAAGCAGTGCTAAGAGGAAAGTTCATAGCATTAAATGCACACTTAAAGAAAACAGAGAAAGCATACATCGGGGACTTAACAGCACACCTGAAAGCTTTAGAAAAAAAAGAAGCAGACATGCCCAGAAGGAGTAGAAGACTCGAAATAATCAAACTGAGGGCGGAAATCAACAAAATAGAAACACATAAAACAGTCCAAAAAATCAATGAAACAAAAAGTTGGTTCTTGGAGAAAATCAACAAGATCGACAAACTCCTATCCAAACTAATCAAAGGACAGAGAGAGAACACGCAAATAAATAAGATCAGAAATGAAAAGGGGGACATAACCACAGACACAGAGAAAATTCAGAGAACCATTAGTTCTTACTACAAAAGCCTGTATGCCACAAAACTGGAAAATGCAAAAGAAATGGACATTTTTTAGATAAGTACCATATACCAAAGCTAAACCAAGACCAGGTGAATGATCTAAAAAGACCGGTTTGTCGCAAAGAACTAGAAGATGTTATCAAAAATCTCCCCTCCAAAAAAAGCCCAGGACCAGATGGATTCAATGCAGAATTCTACCAGAACTTCCAAGAAGAACTAATACCTATACTCCTTAATGTATTTCACAATATAGAAACATAAAAGTCATTGCCAACTTCCTTTTATGAACCTATAGTTACCCTGATACCAAAACCACACAAAGACCCAACCAGGAAAGAGAATTACCGGCCTATCTCACTCATGAATATAGACGCAAAAATTCTCAATAAAATAATGGCAAACCGAATTCAAGAACACATTAGAAAAATTATCCATTATGATCAAATAGGCTTCATCCCAGAGATGCAGTGCTGGTTCAACATATGCAAATCTAGCAACGTAATCCACCATATAAATAAACTGAAAGAAAAAAACCATATGATCATTTCATTAGATGCTGAAAAGGCATTGGACAAAATTCAACACCCCTTTATGATAAAGGTATTGGAGAGACTAGGGATACAAGGGTCATACCTAAATATAATAAAAGCTATCTACAGCAAGCTGACAGCTAACATTAAATTAAACGGAGAAAAACGCAAGGCCATCCCACTAAAATCAGGAACAAGACAAGGATGTCCACTCTCTCCATACCTCTTCAATATAGTGCTTGAAATTCTAGCAATAGCAATAAGACAACATAAGGGGATCAAGGGGATTCGTATTGGAAAGGAAGAAGTTAAGCTTTCGTTATTTGCAGATGATATGATACTATACATACGCGACCCCAAAAACTCTACCAAAGAACTCCTACAGCTGATAAACACCTTTAGTAATGTGGCAGGATACAAAATCTACTCCAAAAAAATCACTTGCCTTCCTATACACTAAGGATAAAGAAGCAGAGAGGGAAATCAGAGAAGCATCACCTTTCACAATAGCCACAAAGAACATAAGTATCTTGGGGTAACCCTGACCAAGGAAGTGAAAGATCTATTTGACAAGAACTTTAAGTCTTTGAAGAAAGAAATAGAAGAGGACACCAGAAAATGGAAGGATCTCCCTTGCTCTTGGATTGGGAGGATCAACATAGTAAAAATGGCAATTCTACCAAAAGAAATCTATAGATTCAATGCAATCCCTATCAAAATCCCATCAAAATTCTTCACAGATCTGGAGAAGATAATAATCAACTTTATATGGAAAAACAAAAAACCCAGGATAGCCAAAACAATCTTATACAATAAAGGAATGTCTGGAGGCATTACCATCCCTGACTTCAAATTCTATTACAGAGCTACAATATTGAAAACAGCTTGGTATTGGCATAAAAACAGAGAACTTGACCATTGGAATCGAATAGAAGACCCTGACATTAACCCACAAACCTATGAGCACCTGATTTTTGATAAAGGAGCTAAAAGTATACAATGGAAAAAAGAGAGCATCTTCAACAAATTGAGCTGGCAAAACTGGATTTCAATCTGTAGAAGAATGAAAATAGATCCATATCTATCACCATGCACAAAACTCAAGTCCAAGTGGATTAAAGACCTCAATATCATTCCGAACACACTGAACCTGATAGAAGAGTAAGTGGGAAGTACTCTACAACACGTGGGCACAGGAGACCACTTCCTACATTTAACCCCAGCACCACAGACATTCAGGACAACATTGAATAAATGGGACCTCCTGAAACTGAGAAGCTTCTGTAAAGCAAAGGACACTGTCAATAAGACAAAAAGGAAACCCACTGACTGGGAGAAGATCTTCACCAACCCCGCAACTGACAAAGGTCTGATCTCCAAAATATATAAAGAACTCAAGAAACTAGACTGTAAAAGGCTAATCAACCCAATTATAAAATGGTCCACTGAGCTGAACAGAGATCTCTCAACAGAAAAAGTTCAAATGGCTGAAAGACACCTAAAGTCATGCTCAACTTCCTTAGCGATCAGGGAAATGCAAATCAAGACAACTTTAAGATACCATCTTACACCTGTCAGAATGACTAAAATCAAAAACACCAATGATAGCCTTTGCTGGAGAGGTTGTGGAGAAAGGGGTACACTCATCCATTGCTGGTGGGAATGCAAACTTGTGCAACCACTCTGGAAAGTAGTGTGGAGGTTTCTCAGGAAATTCGGGATCAACCTACCCATGGACCCAGCAATACCACACTTGGGAATATACCCAAGAGAAGCCTTATCATACAACAAAAGTATATGCTCTACATGTTCATAGCAGGATTGTTTGTAATAACCAGAACCTGGAAACAACCTAGATGCCCTTCAATGGAAGAATGGATGAAGAAAGTGTGGAATATATACATATTAGAGTACTACTCAGCAGTAAAAAACAAGGACCTCTTGAAGTTTGCAGGCAAATGGTTGGAAATTGAAAACACTATCCTGAGTGAGGTAAGCCAGACCCAAAAAGAGGAACATGGGATGTACTCACTCATATTTGGTTTCTAGCCATAAATAAAGAACTTTGAGCCTATAATTCGGGTTCTTAGAGAAGCTAAATAAGAAGGAGAACCCAAAGAAAAACATATAGGCATCCTCCTGAATATTAACCTTCATCAGGCAATGAAAGGAGACAGAGACCCACAATGGAGCACCGGACTGAACTCTCAAGGTCCAAATCACGAGCAGAAGGAGAGAGAGCATGAGCAAGGAACTTAGGACCGCGAGGGGTGCACCCACACATTGAGACAATGGGGATGTTCTATCGGGAACTCACCAAGGCCAGCTGGCCTGGGTCTGAAAAAGCCTGGGTTAAAACTGGTCTCGCTGAACATAGCGGACAATGAGGACTACAGGGACCTCAAGAACAATGGCAATGGGTTTTTGATCCTACTGCACCTATTGGCTTTGTGGGAGCCTAGGCAGTTTGGATGCTCACCTTACTAGACCTGGATAGAGGTGGGTGGTCCTTGGACTTCCCACAGGGCAGGGAACCCTGATTGCTCTTTGGGCTGACGAAGGAGGGGGATTTGATTGGGGGAGGAGAGGGGAGGAAGCATTGGGGAAGAGACAGAAATCTTTAATAAATAAAAAAAAGAAGAAGAAAAAATTATTTATTTATTAAAAATTCTCACACCCTCCCTCCTCCCATTTCCCTCCTCCTCCCTCTCCAGTCCTAAGAGAAGTCAGGGTGACCTTCCCTTTTGGAAGTACAAGGCCTTCCACCCTCCATCCAGGTCTAGGAAGGTGTGCATCCAAACAGACTAGGCTCCCAAAAAGCCAGTACATGTAGTAGAATAAAAACCCGGTGCAATTATCATTGGCTTCCCAGTCAGCATTCATTGTCAGCAACATTCAGAGAGTCCAGTCTGATCACATGATCGTTCAGTCCCAACCCAGCTGGCCCTGGTGAGCGCCCATTAAATCAGTCACACCGTCTTCACGGGTGGACATACCTCTCTTGTACTGAATTTCTTGCTCAAGTTCTCCCTTTTTCTGATCTTCATGTGGGCCTTGGGTGCTCAGTCCAATGCTCCATTGTGGGTCCCTGTCTATATCTCCATCCATATCCAGACAAAGGTACTATGGTGATATGTAAGATATTCATCAGTGTTGCTATGGGAGAAGGCCAGTTCAGGCACCCTCTCCTCTGCTGCCCAAGGACCTATCTGCGGACGTATCCTTGAACATCTGGAACCCCTCTAGAGCCAAGTCTCTTGTCAACCCTAAAATGGCTTTCTTAATTAAGATACCTTCGTCCATGCTCCCATGTCCACTCTTCCTCCATCTCAACCATCCTATAACTCCAAGCTCTCCCCAATCCTCCCCTTCACCCTTCAATCTCTCCATCTCCCCTTATCCCCACAACTATGTTCCCAACATTTGCCCAGCTATCTTATATCCAGGATGATAAATATATGTTTTCTTTGGGTTAACCTTCTTATTTAGCTTATCTAGGATCACAAATTGTAGGCTCAATGTCCTTTGTTTATGGTTAGAATCCACTTATGAGTGAGTACATACCATATTCATCTTTTTGGGTCTGGGTTATCTCACTCAGGACAGTGTTTTCTATTTCAATCTATTTGCATGCAAAATTCAAGATTTTATTGGTTTTTACTGCTGATTAGAACTCTAAAGTGTATATTGCCACACCTTCTTTATCCATTCTTCTATTGAGGGGCACCTAGGTAGTTTCCAGGTTCTGGCTATTACAAATAGTGCTACTACGAACATAGTTGAACAAATGCTTTTGTAGTATGATTGGGCATCTCTTGCATATATACCCAATGGTGGTATTGCTGGGTCCTGAGGTAGGTTGACTCCCAGTTTCCTGAGAAACTGCCACACTGATTTCCGAAGTGATTTCACAAGTTTGCATTCCCACCTGTCGGAGCCTGTGAGGGTCCAACACAGATTCCCTAACCCGGTTGGAATGGAATCGCAAGGAATAAAACTAACACAGCTTACACGGTCAGCATGGAAAAAGCCAGCTCACCCTTTATTCTCCAAACATCTTATATACCCACACCAAATGAGCGGGAACACACAAAGGCTATTACCTAGGCAACCAGGTGCCTGGGCTCAGGTCACGCCTGCATCTGACAGTCAGGTAGTCCATGAATTAGTATCTCTATAAGACATCCTCCAAATTTCAAAAGGAAGGAAGCAACAAACATCTAAACTCTTAAGACATCAGCTTAGGTCAACATCTCTTCTCAGGTAATCTACATTCTAACAAAAGAAAGCTAGGAGCAGTACATCCTGGCTTTTAAGGCAGAGACAGTTTGTCTGCAGAGCTGCGTGATCAGCTCAGACCGGACTAATGGATTTGGGTCATATCGAAATATGGGCCCACATCCACCAACAATGGATAAGTGTTCTTCTTACTCCACATCCTCTCCAGCATAGGCTATCATTGGTGTTTTTGATTTTATCCATTCTGACAGGTGTAAGATGCCATCTCAAAGTTGTTTTGATTTGCATTTCCCTGATTGCTAAGGGACCTTAAGTGTCTTTTGGCCATTTGAACTTCTGTTGAGAATTCTCTGTTCAGTTCAGTACCCCATTTTTTAATTGGGTAAATTAGAGTTTTAATATCTAGTTTCTTGAGTTCTTTATATATTTTGGAGATCAGACCTTTGTCTGATGTGGGGTTGGTGAAGATATTCTCCCATTCAGTAGGTTGCCATTTTGTCTTAATGACAGTGTCCTTTGCATTACAGAAGCGTCTCAGTTTCAATAATTCCCATTTATTCATTGTTGCTCTCAATTTCTGTGCTACTAGGGTTATACATAGGAAGTGATCTCCTGTGCCCACGTGTTGCTGAATACTTCCCACTTTCGCTTCTATCAGGTTCAGTGTGGTCAGATTTATATTGAGGCCTTTAAGCCATTTGGACTTAAATTTTGTGCATGGAGATAGATATTGATCTATTTTCATGCTCCTACAGGTTGACATCCAGTTATTCCAGCACCATTTGTTAAAGATTCTTTCTTTTTTCTATTGTATAATTTTAGTTTCTTTGTCAAAAATCAGGTGTCCATAGGTTGTGAATTAATTTTCGGGTCTTTGATTCAATTCCATTGGTCAACATCTCTGTTTTTATACCAATACCAAGCTGTTTTCATTACTGTAGCTCTGTAATAGAGTTTGAAGTCAGGAATGGTAATGTCCTCGGGATGTACTTTTATTATATAGGATTGTCTGGGCTTTCCTGGGTTTTTTGTTTTTCCGTACAAAGTTGATTATTGTTCTCTCAATGTCTGTGAAGAACTTTATTGGGAAATTGATGGATATTGCATTGAATCTATAGATTGCTTTTTGTAGAATTGCCATTTTTACTATGTTGACCCT
Source organism: Microtus agrestis (assembly GCA_902806775.1). NCBI lineage: Eukaryota > Metazoa > Chordata > Mammalia > Rodentia > Cricetidae > Microtus > Microtus agrestis. The sequence continues at coordinate 29,790 of CADCXT010002465.1, forward strand.
ACCTATCCAAGAGCATGGGAGATTCTTCCATTTTCTGGTATCCTCTTCAGTTTCTTTCTTCAAAGGCTTAAAGTTCTTATCAAATAGAACTTTCACTTTCTTGGTTACAGTTATCCTAAAATACTTTATGCTATTTTTGGCTATCATGAAATGTGATGTTTCTCTGATTTCCCTCTCTGCTTCCTTATTCTTTGTGTATAGAAGGGCTACTGATTTTTTGGAGTTGATCTTCTATCCTGCCACATTACTAAAGGTGTTTATCAGTTGTAGGAGTTCTTTGGTACACTTTTTGAGGTCTCTTATGTACACTATCATATCATCTGCAAATAATGAAAGTTGGACTTCTTCCTTTCCAATTTGAATCTTCTTGATCTCCTTATGTTGTCTTACTGCTATTGGTACAACATCAAGCACTATATTGAAGAGGAATGGAGAGAGTGGACAGCCTTATCTTGTTCCTGATTTTAGTGGAATGGCTTTAAGTTTCTCTCCATTTAATTTGATGTTAGCTGTCGGCTTGCTGTATATTGCTTTTATTACATTTAGGTATGAACCTTGTATCCCTAATCTCTCCAAGACCTTTACCATAAAGGGGTGCTGAATTTTGTCAAATGCTTTTTTAGCATCCAATGAAATGATCATATGGTTTTTTCTTTCAGTTTATTTATATGATGGATTACAGTGATGGATTTTCATATGTTGAACCAGCCCTGCGTCTCTGGGATAAAGTCTACTTTATCATAATGGATAATTTTTTGATGTATTTTTGGATTTGGTTTGCCAGTATTTTATTGAGAATTTTTGTGTCGATATTCATGAGTGAGGTTGGTCTGTAATTCTCTTTCCTGATTGAGTCTTTGTGTGGTTTTGGTAACAGGGTAACTGTAGCTTCATAAAAGGAGTTTGGCAATGACTATTCTGTTTCTCTTTTATGAAACACATTGAGGAGTATATTTATTAGATCTTCTTGGAAATTCTGGTAGAATTCTGCATTGAAAACCATCTGGTCCTGGAATTTTTTTGGTAGAGAGGTTTTGGATGACAGCTTCTAATTCCTTGCAACTTACAGATCTATTTAAACGGTTCACCTGGTGTTGATTTAATTTTGGTATATGGTACTTATCTCAAAAAAATGTCCATATCTTTCACATTTTACAATTTTGTGGCATACAGACTTTTGTAGTAAGATCTAATGATTCTCCAAATTTCCTCTGTGTCTGTGGTTATATATTCCTTTTCATTTCTGATCTTGTTAATTTGTATGTTCTCTCTCTCTGCCTTTTGATTAGTTTGGATAGGGCTTAATCAATCTTGTTGATTTTCTCCAAGAACCAGCTTTTTGTTTCATTGATTCTTTGGATTGTCTTCTGTGTTTCTATATTGTTGATTTCAGCCCTTACTTTGATTATTTCCAGTCTTCTGTTTTTCCTGGGTGAGTCTGCTTCTTTTTTTCTAGAGCTTTCAGTTGTGCTGTTAAGTCTCTAATGTTAGCTTTCGCTGTTTTCTTTTTTTATTATATATATATATATACAATTATACTTACTCCCCTCATCCTGTTCCCCTCCTGTTCACTCACCCACCCTCCTTCCTCCCCCTACCGCATTAATAGATGTCAGGGAACACTGCCCTGTGGGAAGTCCAAGCCCCTCCCCATATCCAGGCCTAGGAAGCTTTGCATCCAAATAGATGAGTGTCCCAAAAAGCCAGTACATGCAGTAGAAACAAATCCCAGTGCTTTTATCAATGGCTTCTCAGTCAGCCCCCATTTTCAGCCACATTCAGAGAGTCAGATTTGATTGCATGCTCCTTCAGACCTGGTCCAGCTGGATTTCGTGAGCTCCCATTAGAACAGGAACACTGTCTCAGTGGGTGGACCAACCCCTCAAGGTCCAGAATTCCTTGCTCATCTTTTCTTTCCTTTATGGGGGCACTTACTGCTATGAACTTTCCTCTTAGCACTGCTTTCATAATGTCCCATAGGTTTGAATATGTTGTATCTTTATTTTCATTGAATTCAAGGAAGACTTTAATTTCTTTCTTTATTTTTTCCTTGACCCAGGAGTGGTTCAGTAATTGACAGTTCAGTTTCCATGAGTTTGTAGGCTTTCTGGGTATACACTTGTTGTTGAATTCTAACTTTATTCCATGGTGATCTGACAGTACACAGGTGGTTACTACAATTTTTTTTATTGCGAAAAGGAAAAAAAAGATTTCTACCTCCTCCCAGCCTCCCATTTCCCTCCCCCTACTCCCATTCTTCTCCCCCTCCACCAACTCCTCTCCCCTTCCCTCTCCAGTCCAAAGAGCAGTCAGGGTTCCCTGCCCTGTGGGAAGTCCGAGGTCCTCCCCCCTCCGTTCATGTCTAGGAAGGTGAACATCCAAACTGGCTAGGCTCCCATCCAGCTAGAACATGAAGTAGGAACAAAACCCCGTGCCATTGTTCTTGGCTTCTCAGCAGCCCTCATTGTTCGCCATGATCAGAGAGTTCGGTTTTATCACAAGCTTTTTCAGTCACAGTCCAGCTGGCCTTGGTGAACTCCCAATAGATTAGCCCCATTGTCTCAGTGGGTGGGTGCACCCTCGTGGTCCTGACATCCTTGCTCATATTCTCCCTCCTTCCGCTCCTCATTCGAACCTTGGGAGCTCAGCCCAGTGCTCCAGTATGGGTCTCTGTCTCTATCTCCATCCATCACCAGATGAAGGCTCTATGGTGATATGCAAGATATCCGTATTGCTATAGGATATAAGTATTGCTATAGGATAGGGTCATTTCAGGTTCCCTATCCTCAGCTTCCCAAGGAACTAACTGTGGACATCGCCTTGGGCTCCTGGGAGCCACTCTAGGTTCAAGTCTCTTGCCAACCCTAAGGTGGCTCCCCTAACTAAGATATGTTCTTCCCTGCTCCCCTATCCAGCCTTCCTTTATCCCAATAATCCTGATTCCCCAAGTTCCCCCAATCCTCTCCTTTTCACTTTTCTCTCCCCATCCCCCCTTATTCCCATCCCACCCCACTCCCAAGATCCCAATTTTCTCCCCAGAAATTTTGTCTAGTTCCCATAGCCAAGAGGATATCTATATGATATCTATATGTTTTTCCTGGGGTTCACCTTCTTATTTAGCTTCTTTAGGTTCACCAGGTATACACTCCATGACCTTTATTTATGGCTAGAAACCAATTATAAGTGAGTACATCCCATGTTCATCTTTTTGGGTCTGGCTTACCTCACTCAGGATAGTGTTTTCTATTTCCATCCATTTGCATGCAAAATTCGAGAAGTCATTATTTTTTTATCTCAGCATAGTACACTAATGTGTATATATTCCACACTTTCTTCATCCATTCTTCCATTGAAGGGCATCTGAAGGTTGTTTTCAGGTTCTGCCTATTACAAATAATACTGCTATGAACATAGTTGAACAAATGCTTTTGTCATATGATAGGGCATCTCTTGGGTATATTCCCAAAAGTGGTATTGCTGGGTCCAGGGGTACGTTGATCCCAAATTTCCTGAGAAACCGAAACACTGATTTCCAAAGTGGTTGCACAAGATTGCATTCCCACCAGCAATGGATGAGGGTACCCCTTCCTCCACAGCCTCTCCAGCAAAGGCTATCACTGGTGTTTTTGAATTTTGCCATTCTGACAGGTGTAAGATGATATCTCAGAGTTGTTTTGATTTGCATTTCCCTGATCGCTAAGGATGTTGAGCATGACCTTAAGTGTCTTTTGGCCATTTGAACTTCTTCTTTTGAGAATTTTCTGTTCAGTTCAGTGCCCCATTTTTTAATTGGGTTAATTAGCATTTTAGAGTCTAGTTTCTTAAGTTCTCTATATATTTTGGAAATGAGACCTTTGCCTGTGGCGGGGTTGGTGAAGATCTTCTCCCAGTCAGTGGGTTGCCTTTTTGTCTTAGTGACAGTGTCCTTTGTTTTACAGAAGCTTCTCAGCTTTAGTAGGTCCCATTTATTCAATGTTGCCCTTAATGTCTGTGCTGCTGGGGTTATACATAGGAAGCAATCTCCTGTGCCCATCTGTTGTAGGGTACTTCCCACTTTCTCTTCTATCAGGTTCACTGTGTTCGGACAAATATTGAGGTCTTTGATCCATTTGAACTTGAGTTTTGTGCAAGGTGATAGATATGGGTCTATTTTCATTCTTCTACAGGTTGACATCCAGTAGTGCCAGCACCATTTGTTGAAGATGCTTTCTTTCTTCCATTGTATACTTTTAGCATCTTTATCGAAAATGAGGTGTTCATATGTTTGTGGGTTAAAATTTGGGTCTTCAATGCGATTCCATTGGTGGACTTCTCTGTTTTTGTGCCAGTACCACACTGTTTTCAATACTGTAGCTCTGTAATAGAGTTTTAAGTCAGGGACGGTAATGCCTCCAGAAGATCCTCTATTGTATAGGATTGTTTTGGCTATCCTGGGTTTTTTGTTTTTCCATATAAAGTTGATTATTGTCCTCTCAAGATCTGTGAAGAATTTTGATGGGACCTTGATGGGAATTGCATTGAATCTATAAATTGCCTTTGGTAGAATTGCCATTTTTACTATGTTGATCCTCCCAATCCAAGAGCAAGGGAGATCCTTCCGTTTTCTGGTATCCTCTTCAATTTCTTTCTTCAATGCTTTAAAGTTCTTGTCAAATAGATCTTTCCTTTCCTTGGTTAGAGTTACCCCAAGATATTTTATGCTGTTTGTGGCTGTTGTGAAAGGTAATGCTTCTCTGATTTCCCTCTCTGCTTCCATATCCTTTGTGTATAAGAAGGCGACTGATTTTTTGGAGTTGATCTTGTATCCTGCCACAGTACTAAAGGTGTTTATCAGCTGTAAAAGTTCTTTGGTGGAGTTTTGGGGGTCACTTATGTACACTATCATATCATCTGCAAATAATGAAAGTTTAACTTCTTCCTTTCCAATTCAAATTCCCTTGATCCCCTTATGTTGTCTTATTGCTATTGCTAGAACTTCAAGCACTATATTGAAGAGGTATGGTGAGAGTGGACAGCCTTGTCATGTTCCTGACTTTAGTGGGATGGCTTTGAGTTTCTCTTTGTTTAATTTGATGTTAGCTGTCGGCTTGCTGTATATAGCTTTTATTATATTTAGGTATGACCCTTGTATCCCTAATCTCTCCAAGACTTTTATCATAAAGGGATGTTGAATTTTGTCAAATGCTTTTTCAACATCTAATGAAATGATCATATGGTTTTTTTCTTTCAGCTTATTTATATGATGTATTACATTGATAGATTTTTGTATGTTGAACCAGCCCTGCATCTCTGGGATGAAGCCTACTTGATCATAATGGATAATTTTTCTAATGTGTTCTTGGATTCGGTTTGCCAGTATTTTCTTTAGGATTTTTGCGTCGATGTTCATGAGTGAGATTGGCCTGTAATTCTCTTTCCTGATAGAGTCTTTGTGTTGTTTTGGTATCAGAGTAACTGTAGTTTCATAAAAGGAATTTGGTAATGACTCTTCTGTTTCTATATTGTGAAATACCTTAAGGAGTATAGGTATTAGGTCTTCTTTGAAGTTCTGGTAGAATTCCGCATTGAAACCATCTGGTCCTGGGCTCTTTTTGGTAGGGAGGTTTTTTATAACAGCTTCTAATTCTTCGCGACTAAAAGGTCTATTTAGATTGTCCACCTGGTCCTGATTTAACTTTGGTATTTGGTATTTATCTAAAAAAGTGTCCATTTCTTTTACGTTTTCCAGTTTTGTGGCATACAGGCTTTTGTAGTAAGATCTAATGATTCTCTGAATTTCCTCTGTGTCTGTGGTTATGTCCCCCTTTTCATTTCTGATCTTATTAATTTGCATATTCTCTCTCTGCCGTTTGATTAGTTTGGATAGGGGTTTATCAATCTTGTTGATTCTCCAGGAACCAGCTTTTTGTTTCATTGATTCTTTGGATTGTTTTCTGTGTTTCTATTTTGTTGATTTCTGCCCTCAGTTTGATTATTTCCAGTCTTCTACTCCTCCTAGGTGAGTCTGCTTCTTTTTTTTCTAGAGCTTTCAGGTGGGCTCTTAAGTCTCCAATGTGTGCTTTCTCTGTTTTCTTTAAGTGGGCACTTAGTGCTATGAACTTTCCTCTCAGGACTGCTTTCATAGTGTCCCATAAGTTTGAGTATGTTGTTTCTTTATTTTCATTGAATTCAAGGAAGACTTTAATTTCTTTCTTTATTTCTTCCTTAATCCAGGTATGGTTCAGTAGTTGACTGTTCAGTTTCCATGAGTTTGTAGGCTTTCTAGGGGTAGCATTGTTGTTGAATTCTAACTTTAATCCATGGTGATCTGATAAGACACAGTTGGTTACTTATATTTTTTTGTAACTGTGGAAGTTTGCTTTGTTACCAAGTATGTGGTCAATTTTCGAGAAGGTTCCATGAGCTGCAGAGAAAAAGGTATATTCTTTTCTATTTGGGTGGAATATTCTATATATGTCAGTTAAGTCCAATTGATTCATTACCTCCAGTAATTCTCTAATTTCTCTGTTAGGTTTCTGCCTGATTGACCTGTCCATTTGTGAGAGAGGAGTGTTGAAGTCTCCTACTATTCGTCTGTGCAGTTTGATGGCTTCCTTGAGTTTTAGTAATGTTTCTTTTACGTACGTGGGTGCTTTTATATTAGGGGCATAGATATTCAGGATTGAGACTTCCTCCTGATGAATTGTTCCTGTTATGAGTATAAAATGTCCCTCTGCATCTCTTCTGATTGATTTAAGTTTGAAGTCAAATTTGTTAGAAATTAGTATGGCCACACCTGCTTGTTTCTTAGGTCCATTTGCTTGATAAGCCTTTTCCCAGCCCTTTGCTCTGAGTAGGTGCCTGTCTTTGTGTTTGTGGTGTGTTTCTTGTAAACAGCAGAATGTTTGATCCTGTTTTTGTATCCAATCTCTTAGCCTGTGCCTTTTTATAGGTGAGTTGAGCCCATTGACATTAAGTGATATTAATGATCAGGGGTTGTTAATTCCAGTCACTTTTTTAGTAGTAGAGTTTGTGTGCACCCCTTCTTTGAGTTGCGTTGGTGAAGGGTCTCTAGATGTCTGAGTTGTTGTGATCATTGTTGGACTCTTTGGTTAGTGATTTTCCTTCTATTACTTTCTGTAAGGCTGGATTTGTGGCTACGTATTGTTTAAATTTGTTTTTATCCTGGAAAAGTTTTGTTTTCTCCATTTATAGTGAATGAAAGCTTGGCTGGGTATAGTAGTCTGGGCTTGCATCCATGTTCTCTTAGTTTTTGAAGTACATCTATCCAGGACCTTCTGGCTTTCATGGTTTCCATAGAGAAGTCAGGTGTAAGTCTGATAGGTTTACCTTTGTAAGTAACTTGGCCTTTTTCCTTTGCGGCTCTTAATATTATTTCTTTATTCTGTATGCTTTGTGTTTTGATTATTATATGGCGAGGGCATGTTTTTTTTTCTGAAACAGACTATTTGGTGTTCTGTATGCTTCTTTTTTTTTTTAGCATCATATTCTCTTTTATTATGTTTACACTGTGGGGTTTAGTATCTGTTTTAAATACTGGGGTAAAGTAAATATGAATCTGTTTTTACAATTACTTATACATCGCTATCGAAATCATTTTTTTTATTTATTTTATTTTTCTCCATTAACAGCTTCAACTGGGTGTGGGGCAACAGAACCAATCCCAGTACAACCATGGGTGTGGGGTTCCCCATAGTCTCCCCAGGGCGATGGTTCCTGCAATGATCTCTAGGGGGAAACAGCTCCCAACAGATCCCCTCCCCCCTCCCATACAAAGGCAGGCAGCTATCAAGTGGAGAGCACCAGTCAGAGTCAACCATGGTGTCAGAGCAAAGGAGAAGGGACTGAGACAAAGAGAGACCCTCCTCTCGGGTGGTGAAGTGATCCCTCTCTCCTGGGAACAGAGGGGTGCCCGATGACTACTAGGTCAAGTGGGAACCAGGCCTTTTTTTTTTCCCCTTACCCTTCCTAGGGTTCCCAGGGCCCTGCCTTAGGTTGGGGGATTATCCTGCCATAAGTCGCCCGTCCTTGGAGCTCCTCAAGTAAAAGGCATCTAGCAGGATTAAAGTAAGCAGATCACAGGGTACCCTGTCTTAGGCCATGTGGAGAGCACCCTCATACCTGAACCATGCCATGTTGAGCCGGTTTCTACAACCTCTGTATGGTGTGCTCTTCAGGTGAGGATCCACATTAACTCCCGTCATTGGGTCCCTGCGTCTGTCATTAATGAAAAGACTCTGAAGAGCTCCTCAAACAAAAGATATAATGATATAGTTTTGGCACCAGTAACTCCATCTCCAGATAAGAAGAAAGGGCTTTTTCCCAACCCAGTATTCACCTTTTAGTCTGGCCTATGGAATGACCACATTCCTAAGTGCCTACTCCACATAAAGTTACGTGTGCTGCCTGCCAAAAAATTAGGGCAGTGTAAAAGGGCTCAAAATCCAAAATTTTAAACCTATGCATTAAAACCAAACACTTTACAACATGTGTCAGACTTTACCCATTATCTATAAGCAGTTACAAGTATCATTAGCTCAAATTCAGTGGGAGTACAATGACCTACATTGTTGTTATCATATATCGCCATTTCCAGCCTCTGGGCAACAGTCACAGGAACCCCCAATTTTCCCCCTTCTTAAGTGAAGAGAGGTTAATATTTTAATTAAAATGAGTTCCGTGTCCCAAGGTTTAAAGCAGTCTGATGTTTTGTCTGCAACTCAGCTCCAAAGCAGACCAGAGTTCAAGCTGCAGAAGCAGTTTAGCATTTGTGCTCCTGGACAGGTGGGGTAGCCAGGGTGAGGCGAGCTGGTTTCAGGTACATGGAGCACATCCTGGTCCTGATGTCATCCGGGTCTCCCTGGATTCTGGGGGCTGGGTGACACCATGCAGAGTGGTGTAGCTGGTTTTGTCAGCAGGCACTCCTTTCCTTGGGGGTAGGGAAGACCGGACCAAAGATCTCTCCTCAATCACCTCTGGAAGTCTGGAACTCTTCTGTGTCCGCAGCCTCGACATCACGTTCAGAATTCATTTTCTTTCTGTGAAAAAGCACAAACACATCCTCGACCCCAAATATATATAGGTCGGGTTTTTTCATGATGCATTGCAAGGGCTTTTCACCTTGTCTTAGCAAAGGTCAGCTTGGTGTCAACAAGCCAGATCTGTTTGCATCAGGATCTGCTGTCAACTTGTATGAGTTGCTTTGAAGGAGCCTTGTTATGCTCCATAATTTTTATTATAATTAGCCATATATGCAGTTCCTCCATTGGAAGAGCCAATTGTAAAATTTAGCATAAAATCCTTTAAGGGATTTTTTTGCTATAGCTTTAGCAAAATACAGGTGCATAAATTGTAGCAATGATCTGGGAAAAGACCATGGTTTTTGGCCTTTGAATTTAGCAAAGGCAAATATCCAGGAATCAATCTTAAAAATTATCAATGAGTCTACTGTTTAGTATAAGAAACCTTGATCCTAGTCAAAATTTTGTTAAACCATTATCCAGATTCTATCCTGTCCTTTTATATCAGACAGGCTACTGGTTTAAATTAAGAACTTAATATCTTAACAAGCAAAACTGATAAGATTTAGCCATAAGCCTCATGTTTTATAAAACTGTTGTAGAATAAGTTTTACATTTAATATACACACTTGCCATATCTGAATTATAATTAATATACTGTATTTGTTGATTATTGTATACTTTATCTGTTGATTTATATTTTACCTGCTTGAGTACCTGTTAGGCAGCTGTTTTAAGCTCTCTATTGGAAACTGTTTTTTGTAAGAATTTTACCTAGCAGCTCAAGGTCTCCTATAAGAATATTATCACTAGAGCTTTAACCATTGGACATCCAACCAAAAGTTTGTAAGCTATCCTTTTTTTTTTTTTTAGTTTTTTTTTTATATTGGAAAAAAAGAGAAATTTCTGCCTCCTCCCCGCCTCCCATTTCCCTCCCCCTCCTCCCACTCCTCCCCGCCTCCCCCTCCTCCCCCTCCTTATCCAGACCGAAGTACAGTCAGGGTTCCCTGCCCTGTGGGAAGTACAAAGTCCTCCCCCTCAATCCTGGTCTAGGAAGGTGAACATCCGAACTGGCTAGGCTCCCACCAAGCCAGAACATGAAGTAGGATCAAAACCCTGTGCCATTGACCTTGGCTTTTCAGCAGCCCTCATTGGGTTCACCTTCTTATTTAGCTTCTTTAGTATCACAGGATATAGACTCAATGACCACAATTTGTGACTAGAAACCAATTATGAGTGAGTACATCCCATGTTCCTCTTTTTGGGTCTGGGATACCTCACTCAGGATAGTGTTTTCTATTTCCATCCATTTGCATGCAAAATTCGAGAAGTCATTGTTTTTTACTGCTGAGTAGTACTCTAGTATGTAAATATTCCACACTTTCTTCATCCATTCTTCCACTGAGGGACATCTAGGTTGTTTCCAGGTTCTGGCTATAACAAACAATGCTGCTATGAACATAGTTGAACAAATGCTTTTGTCATGTGATAGGGTATCTCTTGGGTATATTCCCAAGAGTGGTATTGCTGGGTCCAGTGGTAGGTTGATCCCGACTTTCCTGAGAAACCGCCACACTGATTTCCAAAGTGGTTGCACAAGATTGCATTCCCACCAACAATGGATGAGGGTACCCCTTCCTCCACAACCTCTCCAGCAAAGACTATCATTGGTGTTTTTGATTTTAGCCATTCTGACAGGCGTAAGATGATATCTCAATGTTGTTTTGATTTGCATTTCCCTGATCGCTAAGGAAGTTGAGCATGACCTTAAGTGTCTTTTGGCCATTTGGAATTCTTCTGTTGAGAATTCTCTGTTCAGCTCAGTGCCCCAATTTTTAATTGGGTTATTTAGCATTTTAAAGTTTAGTTTCTTGAGTTCTTTATATATTTTGGAGATCAGGCCCTTGTCTGTTGCTGGGTTGGTGAAGATCTTCTCCCAATCAGTAGGTTGCCTTTTTGTCTTAGTGACAGTATCCTTTGCTTTACAGAAGCTTCTCAGTTTCAGGAGGTCCCATTTGTTCAGTGTTTCCCTTAATGCCTGTGCTTCTGGGGTTAAACATAGGAAGCGATCTCCTGTGCCCAACTGTTGTAGGGTACTTCCCACTTTCTCTTCTATCAGGTTCAGTGTGTAAAGATTGATATTGAGGTCTTTCATCCATTTGGACTTGAGTCTTGTGCATGGTGATAGATATGGGTCTATTTTCATTTTTCTACAGGTTGAAATCCAATTGTGCCAGCACCATTTGTTGAAGATGCTTTCTTTCTTCCAATGTATGTTTTTAGCTCCTTTATCAAAAATGAGGTGTTTATAGGTTTGTGGGTTAAGATCCGGGTCTTCTGTACGATTCCATTGATCGAGTTCTCTGTTTTTATGCCAGTACCAGACTGTTTTCATTACTGTAGCTCTGTAATAGAGTTCGAAGTCAGGGATGGTAATGCCTCCAGAAGTTCCTTTATTGTATAAGATTGTTTTGGCTATCCTGGGTTTTTTGTTTTTCCATATAAAGTTGATTATTGTCCTCTCAAGATCTGTGAAGAACTTTGATGGGATTTTGATGGGAATTGCATTGAATCTATAGATTGCTTTTGGTAGAATTGCCATTTTTACTATGTTGATCCTCCCAATCCAAGAGCAAGGGAGGTCCTTCCATTTTCTGGTATCCTCTTCAATTTCTTTCTTCAATGCCTTAAAGTTCTTGTCAAATAAATCTTTCACTTCCTTGGTTAGCGTTACCCCAAGATATTTTATGCTGTTTGTGGCTATCGTGAAAGGTGATGCTTCTCTGATTTCCCTCTCTGTTTCCATATCCTTTGTGTAAAGGAGGGCAACTGATTTTTTGGAGTTGATCTTGTATCCGGCCACATTACTAAAGGTGTTTATCAGCTGTAGGAGTTCTTTGGTGGAGTTTTTGGGGTCGCTTATGTACACTATCATATCATCTGCAAATAACGAAAGTTTAACTTCTTCCTTGCCAATTCGAATCCCCTTGATCCCCTTGTGTTGTCTTATTGCTATCGCTAACACTTCAAGCACTATATTGAAGAGGTATGGAGAGAGTGGACAGCCTTGTCTTGTTCCAGATTTCAGTGGGATGGCTTTGAGTTTCTCTCCATTTAATTTGATGTTAGCTGTCGGCTTGGTGTAAATAGCTTTTATTATATTTAGGTATGTCCCTTGTATCCCTAATCTCTCCAAGACTTTTATCATAAAGGGATGTTGAATTTTGTCAAATGCTTTTTCTGCATCTAATGAAATGATCATATGGTTTTTTTCTTTCAGTTTATTTATATGATGGATTACATTGATAGATTTTTGTATGTTGAACCAGCCCTGCATCCCTGGGATGAAGCCTACTTGGTCATAATGGATAATTTTTCTAATGTGTTCTTGGATTCGGTTTGCCAGTATTTTGTTGAGGATTTTTGCGTCGATGTTCATGAGCGAGATTGGCCTGTAATTCTCTTTCTTGGTTGAGTCTTTGTGTGGTTTTGGTATCAGAGTAACTGTAGCTTCATAAAAGGAATTTGGCAACGACTCTTCTGTTTCTATATTGTGAAATACCTTAAGGAGTATAGGTATTAGGTCTTCTTGGAAGTTCTGGTAGAATTCCGCATTGAAACCATCTGGACCTGGGCTTTTTTTGGTAGGGAGGTTTTTGATAACAGTTTCTAATTCTTCACGACTAACAGGTCTATTTAGATCTTTCACCTGGTCTTGGTTTAGCTTTGGTATATGGTATTTATCTAAAAAAGTGTCCATTTCTTCCACATTTTCCAGTTTTGTGGCATACAGGCTTTTGTAGTACGATCTCAATATTCTCTGAATTTCCTCTGTGTCTGTTGTTATGTCACCCTTTTCATTTCTGATCTTATTAATTTGTATATTCTCTCTCTGCCGTTTGATTAGTTTGGATAGGGGTTTATCGATCTTGTTGATTTTCTCCAGGAACCAGCTTTTTGTTTCATTGATTCTTTGGATAGTTTTCTGTGTTTCTATTTTATTGATTTCTGCCCTCAGTTTGATTATTTCCAGTCTTCTACTCCTC
>CADCXT010002467.1:0-11926 GCA_902806775.1 Microtus agrestis
GGAGACACCATGCTCCTGTCTCGCGGGCAGACAGGATAGCTCTGCTCTCTGAGGCACTCTCGATGAAGCTCAGAACCAAGATGGACGTAGGCTAGAATCTTCCCGGTAAGCGCACCTCATGGTGCTACATAGATGATTAGAAATGGGTTAAGAGGTTGAAGCTAATGGGCCAAGCAGTGCTTAAAAGAATACAGTGTCCATGTAATTATTTCGGATAAAGCTAGCCGTGCAAGCGGCCGGGGTGTTGGGGACGCAGCCCCGCCACTGCTTTTTCAACAGATGGCTGCCCAACATGTGGACAACTGAATCCACAGAAAGTCTGAGAAAGCTTGGGAAAGAATGGAGTGAAGCATGTTTTCTTGGTAGCAGTGATTTCTCGAGTCTGCCCTGCTTGCTAGAGTCAAGCAAGCGCTCTCATCTGAGAGAGGCTTCCTGACTCAGCTTCAGCTGCAAAACCCTGCAGCTCATTAAGAGGTCCTGCCACGAGACACTTAAATGGTGTTGATGAAAAGCTGAGCGCATGCTTTTCGGTTTTCAGCTGTAGCAGGAAAAAAGCTGCACTGTTTAGAAATGCCGGCTTTCTTGGCCGTCCTGCCAGGGCAAACTCTGAGGCAGGAGGGCCGACTACCAAGAGAGGACCTGAGTGTTGTCTGTTGTAGCTCGCTTGCTGGCAGGGACCTTGAAATGCCATAGAGTTGTGACGGTAAACAGGGCTACAGCCTGTATCTCAGCCATGAGGCTGGAAACTAAGGAATGGACTGGATCTAGCTGGCAAAGCCACGGCTTTAATCCTACCCATATTGCTCTGTAATTTAAAGGCTCGTGTGGTCAGAAAAAGAGAGATTTACAGTAAAGAGAGATTCAAAGACAAAGAAAATTTCTAAATGGTTTACAGTGTGTTAAAAATATATGCAAGCTAAAAGTTCTTAAAAGTAAAAATAAAGAAGAAAGAGAGTAGTTGGGTGTGGTAGTACACACCTTTAATCCCAACACTTGGGAAGGCAGAGGGAGATTGACCTCTGTGACTTCAAGGTGTGGTAGCACAAGCCTTTAATCCCAATGCCTGGGAGGCAGAGACAGAAGGATCTCTGAGAGTTCAAGGACAGCCTGGTCTACAGAGTTATTCCAGGACAAAGATATAGAGAATATAAAATAAAAGTAAAAATAAATGAAATAGAGGTTAAAATAAAGCCGTACAAAGATGGAAAATACACAGAGAATCTTGATACTATATGCTATTATGCTCTCTCTGAATTGTTTGAATGCTGAGGAAGGAGCAAAAGCTACTAAAAGATATTTGTTTATAAATGCTGCTGAACTAATTCAACATAGATATTTTGGAAATGCCTTGACTTTGCAATTTGGATCTAAGGACATGATACTTTGGAAAGGAGTTTCTTGTTTTGTTTTCACAGAGGATGAGACCCTGTTCATTTCTTCTATCCGAATATGGTATGATGGACCACGCCCTCCTGAAGGGTTGCTGTGAACATCTTCAGAAAATTGCTTCGCTCAACTGCCAACTGAGATGAAACTAGCACACAGGTTATACCATGAAAGACCTAATTAACCATGCCCCCATTCAGCAGGAAGCAGTTTGGAGAGAAAAAACTGCGCCCATGTTCCCAAATATGGTTTATAAATGTTCTTTTACATTTAAAGGGGGAATATGATATAGGTATGAATAATTTACAATGATATGGATTTTGCTTTAGTGATTTAAATTTAAGGTCAATTTTGTTATATGTATCTGTATTTCTGATCTTGGTTAAGGTTCTGTGATTGTGTAGTTCGTTTAAGATTTTCTAGATGTACATAGATATATTTTAGATAGGCAATCTTCATATCTTTCAAAGACTACAGAATAGGACATTTAAATGTTTTAATAACTTAGGACTTTTCATGACAATAAGACACTTTGCTCCTGGCAGCACCAATCTACTTCAAGAGGAAGATGGGCATCGAAGAGGATCCTTATGGAGTTTGATAGCCATTTGGGCAAGAAACTGCTCTTGCCTGGACTATTGCATAAACTGGACACAGAGAACCTGCAGAGAGAGGACTGATGAACTTGCCTAAAGGTGAGATAATCTTTCAGGGTTCCTGATTCATGAAAGAGTCTGCAAGACATTCTTCAGGACAAGCAGATAGTGACTGCCTTTGAAATTTCCTGCTTTGTGGAAATGTCTGCTGGAAACTATGGGCCTGTAGGCTGAAGACTGATGCCCCAACAGTACAGAGGAACTTTGGGTGACTGTCCAGGCAGCAAGATGTCTCTGTCATTTCTAGAGTTTTGTAAGTTTCTAACTTTTTGTTTGCTTAGATAATATTGTATTCTTCTGGAGTCTTTGATGAAGTTGAAGAATAGATAGATAGTTATAGTTTTCCATTGTTATATGTAATTTCGCTATGTTAAAGTTAAAGCCTTCTTTTTTTTGTTTAAACAGAAAAAGGGGAAGTGATGTGGGAGTGTCATATATCAATCTGTTGATTTCATTGGATAAGCAATAAATAAACTGCTTGGTCCGATTGGTTAGAACATAGGTGGGTGGAGTAAACAGAAGAAAATGCGAGGAGGAAGAGGAAGTGAGGTCAGAAAGCATGCAGCTCCGCTCAGAGCCAGACGTCTCAGAGAGAGACACCATGCTCCTGTCTCGCGGGCAGACAGGATAGCTCTGCTCTCTGAGGCATCTCGATGAAGCTCAGAACCAAGATGGACGTAGGCTAGAATCTTCCAGGTAAGCGCACCTCATGGTGCTACATAGATGATTAGAAATGGGTTAAGAGGTTGAAGCTAATGGGCCAAGCAGTGCTTAAAAAAAAAAAAAAGAATGTCCTCCATAGGCTTATATGCTTGGATGCTTGCTCTAATTGGCACTGCTTGAGAAAGATTAGGAGGTGTGGCCTTGTCGGAGTAGGTGTGGCTTTACTGAAGGAAGTATGTCACGGGGTGGACTTTGGGGTTTCAAATACTCAAACCAGGTCCAGTATCTCTCTCTTCCTGCTGTCTAGGGGGCCCAGATGTAGAGCGCTCAACTACTTCTCCAGCGCTGTTCTGCCTACGTGCTGCCTGCCAAGTTCTCTATGATGATAATGGACTAAAACTCTGAAACTGTAAGCCACCTCAGTTAAATGGCTTCTCTTATAAGAGCGGTGGTGGTTGTGGTGTCTCTTCACGGCAATAGAACACTGACCAAGATCCTTCCCCTACTGGAGACAGTAGGGAAGTGCAGGAACCATACAGTGCAGTATAGCATAATAACATTTATTAAAAATTTATGAACGATACCTGAAATTTTCCATTTGTATGCCCAGGCTTTGGATGATTGGATAACTGAAACTACCAGAAAAACGGGGACTGTAGAACAGTGCAATTACTCTATACTTCTGCACTCAGGGAGAAGGGATGGGATGGTGTCCTTGTTCACTTCTGTCGCTTTGATGCAACACTAGCTCAAACCTGCTTGAGAAGGAAAGGATTTGTTTTAACTTATAGATGAAGAGTCCAGCACTGAGGGAAGCCAGAGCAGAAGATTAAGGCAGGAACCGGAAGCAGGAATCGCAGCCAAGGTCATGAAGGAGTGCTGCTTACTGGCTGCTCCCCTGGCTTGCTGAGTTAGCATCCTTATACAACCCTGGACCATCAGCCCAGGGATCGCACCGCCCACAGTGGGCTTGGCCCTCCTACATCAATTAACAATTAGCAAAATGTCCTACTGACATGCCCATAGCCCAGTCTCATGGAAGCAGCTCCTCAGTGAGATTTCAGTCTTCCCAGTTGTGCCAAGTTGACACCTGGAGTTTGATGATGATTATAAATGCCGCGATCACATATGCATTTTAAGGAGCTGCCCACGTGAGGTCTTCAGGCTTTTGCGTTGTCCATCTTTCTGGGTATCCTAAGAAGCAGTGACATCTCTGATTCCCACATGTTGGCCACAGGACCTTGGGCCAAATCCTCAGTGCCTTCCAAATGTTCCTTCTTTTGAACCATAGGCACAGCTAGCCCATCCCTGGGCTGTGAGGAAGGGCAAAGGAGAGGGATTGTGGGGTACTCCACACACCAGAAAGCTCTGCCCTGGTATAAAATGTAACCCTTCCCTCCTGAGGGGAAGGTTTTCTGGCTTTCTCCGACAGCTGGTGCATCACTGTGTGCCGCAGGGTGGTCTGGAGAATTGGACCCATGCAAAAGTGTCATATGGCTTTTCCTGTTCCTCCTCAGGCTTCTCTCCTGCAGTGTTCAGAGTCCAGAGAAGCAGAGCAGGAGGCAGATTCTACCTGCAGTGGCTCTCAGCAGAAACCCTGGCTCGCCCGAATACATGTCCTGTTCGCACCAAGCTCTGACCTGAGAGCACTGGAGTGACTGATAGAATATTTCCCGAGCAGTGTTCCTTCACATCTCTGTATAAAATAATATTTATGGAGTATTTTAAGCTTTTTGGTTGAAAGTGAAACATGAGGGTCATAAATATAGCATGGAGCTCATTAGGCAGGTCCCAGGCTGCAGAAAATTGGTCTGTAGCTCCAGGCTCCATTCATCACACTGTGGCTATCCTGACGCCCATAGAGTCCCCTACACGGGGTGATGATTGAAGATGACGTTTCTCTTGGAAGCACAGAAGCACAGCTCTACCGCTGATATGAGAAGATTGCTGGGTACAGGAGAACCTGTGGAAAGGTTTGGGGGTGTTATCCTGGACACAAACTGTGCGTTTGGAAAACTCAGCATGCAGGAGCAGGTCCCACATTTCCCCCTTCCACACACAGAGACAGTCTCTGCTTTCTTCACAGTTCAGCTGCTTGTGCTCAGAAAACCCCAGGACTTGAAGGGAGGCAGGGTGAAGGTAAAAATGGGCCAGGATTTAGCCAACCCAGTCAGATGGAGTCACCTCAGCTTCACCTTCAGTGTGTGCTCAGTCGTTTCATGGAAAATGCTCGAGGCCTCTCTGAGGTCCCCTCCCTCCCCGCCTGCCCTTCTCCAGTTCAGTGTCTTTGCAGGGAAAGGCATGTAACACCCAGCTTCCCATCCTTTGCTATGACAAAATACCCGAGACAAACCATGTAACAGGAGGAAGGCTTTATTTGGGAGCACAGTTTCAGAGGTCTCAATCTGCAGTCAATGGGGCGGGAGGCAGCCCACCATGATGGGCAATGCATGCTAGAGAAAGCTGCTTACTTTATTGTAACCAGGAAGTAAAAGAAAGAGGATGGGTGGAGTCTCAATACTCCCTTCAAGGATACACCCCCAATGTCCTAACTTCCTGCAACTTAGCTCCACATCCTAAAGGCTCCAGTATGTCCCAATAGTGCCATAGCCTGGAGTGTAAGCTTTCAGTATAGGGACCTTTGGGGGACATTCTAGACCCACACTATAGCTCATGAAAGCACATGGTGCTGGGGAAACTGCTCCCTCCCCACCCCAGTCTTCCAGAGAGCCCCCAGTGGTGACTTCAACATAGCAACTGCGATGGTGGCCAACCCCAAATCCACCACGAAGTGACTGGCTGTGTAGACTGGAAAGGGAATGAGGAGTTGATACACCACACAGGACTCCTCGAAACTGTCATCCCACTTGGGCTTGTGTGAGCAGTCCTTCCTCCGCTCACAGGGCACTCCAGGTCCCTCACACACTACAACCAAGGAATCAGCACTCCCCTAGAGTACCACCATCACCTCGCAGTATCCCAGAAGGACCACTTTGGAGCTAGTGGCAGTTACAAAGATGGCATCAAAGAAGACGTATCTGTGTAGCAGCAAACCTGCCGGGGAAAGCATTATAGCAGGTGACATAGCCAGCGAGTTTTCAAAGACAACTCCACAATTAGGAGCAAACAGCAAATGCTAAAAGTCCCTGTCCTGGTTGCAATGATCGGTTTCCCCTCAGGAAGGAGGCCAGCCATTGTTTTACCAGTAAAAGGATATGAAGAGGAACTCAGATGCCAGCCTGCAAGACGCCTTCCTCAATCCCAGAGATGTGGGGACAGCTAGGCAGGCAGAATAAGGCATACTGTTTCTTCTAAGCTCCCCTGACTCGGGGCTTATGCTCTCAGTACTAGCTCTCACACACCCACTGCTGCCCGAGCCCAGCAGATGCTCCTTCTAGCCAGTGGCCACTCTCCTGCTGCACTGGAATGGTGGCTGTCTGTTGAAATATGAGTGGTGGGGCTGCCTCCCCATCACCCCGGCTGCCCACACGGCTAGCTCTACCTGAAATAATTACATGGACACTGTATTCTTTTAAGCACTGCTTGGCCCATTTCTACCTAGCCTCTTCTAGGCTAACTCTTGCACCTGGACTAACCCATTTCTAATAATGTGAGTAAGCACCCCAAGGTGTGCTTACCAGGAAGATTCTAGCCTACGTCCATCCTGGGTTGGAGTTTCATCGAGAGTGCCTCAGAGAGCTGAGCTATCCCGTCTGCCCGCTAGACAGGAGCATGGCGTCTCTCTCTGAGGCGTCTGGCTCTGAGCGAAGCTGCATGCTTTCTGACCTCACTTCCTCTTCTTCCCAGCATTTTATTCGGTTTACTCCACCCACCTATGTTCCTACCTATCAGGGCCAAGGCAGTTTATTTAATCAATGAAATCAACAGATTGATATATGACACTCCCACATCACTTCCCCTTTTTCTGTTTAAACAAAAAGGAAAGGTTTTAACTTTAACAAAGCAAATACAATATTACCTAAGCAAATAAAAAGTGAGCAATTTTCAAAACTCTAGAAATGACAGAGACATCTCGCTGCCTGGACAGTCACCCAAAGTTTCTCTGTACCATTGGGGCATCCATCTTCGGCCTACAGGCCTATAGTTTCCAGCAGACATTTCCACGAAGCAGGAAATTTCAAGGGCAGTCACTATCTGCTTGTCCTGAAGAATGTCTTGCAGACTCTTTCATGAATCAGGAACCCCGAAAGATCATCTCACCTTTAGGCAAGTTCAGTAGTCCTCTCTCTGCGGGTTCTCTGTGTCCAGTTTATGCAATAGTCCAGGCAAGAGCAGTTTCTTGCCCAAATGGCTATCAAACTCCATAAGGATCCTCTTCGATGCCCATCTTCCTCTTGAAGTAGATTGGTGATGCCAGGAGCAGAGTGTCTCATTGTCATGAAAAGTCCTAAGTTATTAAAACATTAAATGTCCTATTCTGTAATCTTTGAAAGATATGAAGAATGTCTATCTAAAATTTATCTATGCACATCTAGAAAATCTTAACTAACATGACTACAAACTTGACTATTATGATTATCTATTAACAACCTATATACATTACATTTTTAAATGAACTATACAATCTCAATACCTTAATCAAGATCAGAAATACATATACATATTAACAGAATTGACCTTAAATCTCTAGCAATACAAATTATTCATACCTATATCATATCCCCCTTTAAATGTAAAAGAACGTTTAAACCATATTTGGGAACATGGGCGCAGTTTTCTCTCTCTGAACTGCTTCCTGCTGAATGGGGGCATCGTTAATTAGGTCTTTCATGGTAAAACCTGTGTGCTAGTTTCATCTCAGTTGGCAGTTGAGTGAAGCAATTTTCTGAAGATGTTTTACAGCAACCGTTCAGGAGGGTGTGGTCCATCATACCATATAGGAATAGAAGAAATGAACAGGGTCTCATCCTCTGTGAAAACAAAACAAGAAACTCCTTTCCGAAGTATCATGTTCTTAGATCCAAATCTCAAAGTCAAGGCATTTTCAGAATATCTATGTTGAATTAGTTCAGCAGCATTTATAAACAAATATCTTTTAGTAGCTTTTGCTCCTTCCTCAGCATTCAAACAATTCAAAGAAAGCATAATAGCATACAGTATCAAGATTCTCTGTGTATTTTCCATCTTTGTACGCTTTATTTTAACCTCTATTTCGTTTATTTTTACTTTTATTTTATATTCTCTGTATCTTTGTCCTGGAATAACTCTGTAGACCAGGCTGTCTTTGAACTTTCAGAGATCCGTCTGTCTCTGCCTCACAGGCATTGGGATTAAAGGCGTGTGGTACCACACCTTGAAGTCACAGAGGTCAATCTCCCTCTGCCTTCCCAAGTGTTGGGATTAAAGGTGTGTCCTACCACACCAAACTACTCTTTCTTCCCTTTTTTTTGTTTTTTACTTTAAGAACTTCAACTTTTAGTCTGCATATATTTTCAACACACTGTAAATCATTTAAAAATTTTCTTTGTCTTTGAATCTCTCTTTACTGTATCTCTCTCTGTTTTTCTGACCACATGAGCCTTCAATTTACCGAGCAATATCAGTAGGACTAAAGCTGTGGCTTTGCCAGCTAGATCCAGTCCATTCCTTAGCTTTACAGCCTCATGCCTGAGATACCGGCCAGAGCCGCCTTCAGTGCCACAACTCTACAGTGTTTCAAGGTCCCTGCCAGCAAGCAAACTTCAGCAGCCTGTGCTTGCAAACCGCACAAACCGCCTGCGTAAGAGTCAGTTTGCCCTGGCAGGACACCCCAGAAAGCCGGCATTTTTAAAGGCGCAGCTTTTTTCCTGCTGCTGAGTCAGGAAAATTTCAAAATGGAGGACGTACCATTTTGTGCTAGCTCTAGGGCTGCCAGGTAGGAGCGGCACTCAGCACTTTAATTCTGAGACTGAGCGTGCAGCACAGAAATTCTTTTCATCCAAGTTACATCCAAATCTGATACACAAGAGCACTGCACAGTCTGAAAACATGTCTCTCGGCAGGAATCCGCCATGCTCTCCTGCCTGCCTAAGCCTGATTCGGCTTTCTGCCCAGGTGCAGGCGGGGAGCGCTGAGCCATCAGCATGGACTCAGAGCACTCTCCTTCCGATCCCAAGTGGGAACACAAACATCCAGTCCCATGAAAGCCACTGAAATGCTTTAAAGCCAGAGTTCACGCTGGAAGCACAGCCCCAAGAAGCCGTGCTCCAAACCGACACGGCGTTTCCTCTGCCGCTGTTGCCGAACCAGGAAACCTCTCCACTGCACGCCACCAACAAACAGCAAAAATCTGTGTCAAACTCTCTCTCCCTTATTTTTAAGCCTTCTCAGGTTTTTAAGTGGATTTAGTCCATCACGTTGGGCGCCAATTGTTGAAATAAGGAGCGGCGGGGCTGCGTCCCCAGCTAGCTTTACCCGAAATAATTACACGGACACTGTATTCATTTAAGCACTGCTTGGCCCACTAGCTCTAGCCCATACTGGCCAATTCTCACATGTTAATTTAGCCCATTTCTAATCATCTGTGTAAGCACCCCAAGGTGCGCTTACCGGGAAGATTCTAGCCTACGTCCATCCTGGGTTGGAGTTTCATCGAGAGTGCCTCAGAGAGCTGAGCTATCCCATCTGCCCGCTAGACAGGAGCATGCGTCTCTCTCTGAGGCGTCTGGCTCTGAACGGAGCTGCATGCTTTCTGACCTCACTTCCTCTTCTTCCCAGCATTTTATTCTGTTTACTCCACCCACCTATGTTCCTACCTATCAGGGCCAAGGCAGTTTATTTAACCAATGAAATCAACAGATTGATATATGACACTCCCACATCAGCTGTCCTTTAGATAGTCTCCCCCAGGCCAGAAGGAGGAGACTGCCTTGGTAAACAGAGAGCAGAGACTTGGAGGACCATGACCGCCCCTTCCCCCTTATCTGTGACCACATGAGGATGAAGACTCCAACTTGGACCACATTAGCTGGTTTCTCTGAGTCTTTTTTCCCAGGAGACCCGTTATTTCTGCCATATGCTGTTGACTAGGAAGTCCCTAAGGCCAGCCTGGACTCCACTCTAAAAGTATAGGAGGCTGGTATGGCCAAGAAGGAAAGGACTAGAAACCAGTGTCTGAGGGACAAGCTACCCTTCTACTGCTACTTTTTCTAGAGCCACTGCCTTCTTCCAGACTTACATTCAAATCTTCACACTTGGAAATTTTTTAATGGTAGATGCGTTTCTGACCTGGCCTTGTTTTCCATGACTATCACAAGATACCCAAGACTGGGTAATTTATAAACAATAGAGGGTGTTTTTGCACGTGGTTCAGGAAGTCTATGACCGAGGTGCTGGAATCCAGGAAGGGTCATCTTAATGTACCACAGCATGGTGGAGGCCAGCATCTGGTGAGACAGGGAAAACATGTTGGCTTGGGGCTTCCAACTGCCTCTTCTTATGCAGCCGCATTGCCATCTCCAGAGCACCCCCCTCACTGTCTCTTCTCATCTCAACCCTCTCCCAAAGGCCCCACCCCCCAAACCATCAACTTATGAATTTGGAAATTAAGTTTCCAATGGATGAGATTTAATGCACACATTTACATTGTAGCGATTGGAAATAGCGCCCATGACCAATGCTTGAAGTTGGGACAATTAAAACCAGTGAGATGATGCTGGTAACTGTTTCCTCTAAGACTGAAACATTCCACTGTGCAAAGAAGCTTTTTAAGGGGGGAGAATAAACAACTCAAAAATAGCTTTAGGAAGTCCCTGAAACTGACAAGATTCACTAGGGCCCCTCCCTCCTAGAGTAAACAATAAAGCTAAGAGTCTCTCTTAGACAAAACAAGATGCAAAGAAGACTCTAAAAAACTAGACCAGCTTCCTGAAAGAAGTAGAAAGCAGCAGATTTGCCTGCAAGAGGTTTAGCCCAACTGAGTCGCTTCGAAAGGGAGTTCTCCAACCTGTTGAGCTGCCTACAGGCTGTGGATTGCACTCCAGGTTTATGGTCTTTGTGAGCTATGTTGGCTTGGGTTTTGGTGACGCTGCTGTGTTTGAGTCATTTCTGCTCCTGTGAGCATCCCCAATAAAATTCATCGGTTCACAAAGCTGGGCTTAGGTGATACTTTGATCTGTTATGGGCTCACTATATGGTGTGAATAGACTCCGTGTGTGTGTGTGTGTGTGTGTGTGTGTATCCACAGGTAAGTTTTATCATACAACAGATGATAATCTTTACTATCCAAAATATAAAACAAAGAAAGAAAATGTTAGTTTTTACTAATATAAATAAAGAATGGTCAGGTAAGAGCTGAGGTGAGTGTGCCTTACAAAAGAATCCCAGACTGCTCATGTGCCCACTCTCTCTACAAAGAAATGCCTCTCACTGCTTCAAGTCACTCAACAGAGGAAACACCTCGCCATCACTGTTCCAGCCCAGTGACCGCCATCAGCACTGACAATGAGTCCCGCTGGTTGCATGAACCCTGACATGGCACGATGAGAGACGAGTTCTGCCTTCTGTAGGCTTCCTCCCAAAAACTCTAGTCTCATTGGGAGTAAAGTATAGGGGAAGCTTAGCAGAAGCAGTTCTTATGAAAACCCTGGCCACTCCTCATCGAAGTTATAAAGGCCATAAAACAAGGACAGATGGGAATTGTCATAGAGGATGAGAACATGGAACTTGGACAGGCTCCTGAAATGTGAGCAACAGGTAAGGACCAATGACATCCGAATAAAGCACACATTTTAGTGAACAGCAATAGGCTGACGCTGTGACATAAATACTATAGGATGTAAGATAGCAGCCCTGAGTGGTAGCATATACTTACAATTCCAGGACGTCAAGGGGAGAACAGAATCAGGAATTCACGGCCAGTGTAGGCTATATATAACTTCTGTCAACCCTCCTCCCCAAAGCCATAAAAATTCTAATAGTGGGGGAATGAGGGATAAAGGACACGGATTCTCTAAGGCACATTTACAGTTGTCTTATAAACCTGACTATCTAAAATCAAAAGTTTACCTGAGGAGTGGAATTATAGCTCTATGGTAGAACACCTGCCTGGCCTTCCTCTGCACTAGAGGTGGGGAGATAAAAAATCAAGCAGGGGCCAGGGAGACGGTTTGAAGGGTAAAACACTTGCTGTACAAGTGTGAGGGCTGGAGTTTGCGTCCCCGGAACCCCCTTGTAATCCTAGCCTGAGGAGGCAAAGAATCAGCAAGACTGCTAATCCTGGG